>WBMY01017036.1:50361-63765 GCA_013397315.1 Donacobius atricapilla
AATGTAGCTAAATAGCTAACTTTATATATATATATACATAGTAATCTATTAAATTTTCATAGCATAGCAATACCAAACTACAAACTCTAAAAGCAAAGTTTAAAGAAATAAGAAAATACAATAAAAACTTACTGAATGCATAGGTTCTCAGAAGGAATGTATTTCTTATACCTATCACATTGTTCACATTCAAGTCGAAATCCACATTGCTATTAGGAAGGAAAAAAAAAAATCAAGCATCATGGTATTCAATTTCTGAATGTTAATTACCTACTTTATGACCGATATGGAGAAATATAATTTTAATATAAAGCCCTAGAAACTTTCTTCAGAATTTTAAATGCTGTGATTCCCATAGTTTTGTTTATAGTACCTGAGCCACTTACAGACTTGCATGCCTTTGTTACAGAAATGTAATTGTTCTTTTATATGAAGAATACATGTTGATACAAATTTATTCTTTAGGACAACTTAAGATATCCTTTTTAATTTTTACCAAATCTCTCCCAATCACACTTGCACTACATGATTTACTGCAGGTAACTTTTGATACCAGGAAGGATTCTCTGAGGTATTAGCTCAGGAAATTTTGCAAATAAACTGAGAAAGAGAACTGGAAGAGGTCAGAAGGCAAGTGTACTTTCTGCAATGACAGTAAGAGAGAATCAGTACTTTGGAATAAAACCAATTCTGAATAAACACTGCATGTTTTGCAATAAAACAGTTTTGATACTTCTCATTCTCTTAAGATTAAATAAGGCAAACAAGCACTAGTGACACAGTACGTCACACACACACAAACACACACTCACACTTTGATCAGAAGGCATGAACTAAAACTCTACTTTATTTGAAAGTCCGACTCCAATATATATCATGTCTACAAAAGGCCAGGGATTGGGGGAGAAGGTTGACACCTCTCCCCATCCCATTGGTCAAGACAACTGTCCATCAGCTGTCCATATCGCTAAGAACAGGAATGTAAACTACCTTGAAATTATGATAAACATTTGCCAGTGTTTACAGACCAGAGCATGAGAAAGAACCCAAAACATGAAACTGTGAAACAGAAGAGAAGGCTGAAAAAATCAGGGCGACACACTAGTTGCTTTATTTACAAGACAACCTGCCCCCAAGTTTGAATTTCCTACTGCATACAGAGCATAACTACTCACAGAACCCAAGATATGATATTACATTTATGGTTAATGAGCCATATCAACACTAACTTGCAAAAAGAAGAGTCTATTATAAGAGAGAGAAGTAGCAATCTGTGATATACAGGTATTTCCATTTTACATGCACAAGTTTCATTCATATGGCGTTTGTTCAACCAAATAATTCTTTGAATTTTCTTGACTATATAAGGGGAATATGGACCTGAAATGCATTAAATTTGGTAAAAGACAATAATTTGAGGCCTACAGAATTTTTTTTACGTAGTTCGAACATTTCGCATTTTTTACATCTGTTAAACACTTTTGACATCAAAACATTCTTTGCATCAAAACTACTGCATGATTTTAAACCTGAGTTAATATCAAGCATAAACTTTTATATGTTTTAAGAATATAGTACATAATAGTACAGGAAATAAACAAGCTTCAGCTATCACTTCACAGTTGTAAATAGAAGCGTGAACACCCATGAGAATATTAACTGAATGGCCAAATATAATAAAAAATGTCAGACTGCATGTGTAATTCCAATTAATCCAAAGTGACAAGAAGACTATTTACCAGATACTGACTGAATCAAGTTCTATTGTATGTTTAATGTGCATGTTTAATAGCTGTTGAAGCAGTAGCAAGTGAAAAGGTTTCGTACTGCTTGGACTCAAGTTCTATTAAAAAGCACTTAAGGAGAGGAAAATAGTCATCTGCAGATCAACTGTAGCAAAAGAGGAAGTTTTTGTATCTTCTGTAGGATAAGACCTTGCTAACCGATCAAAGGCTCGCTGGGAAGCAGAACTAGCATTAGAATAATTTCCTGGGAAAGACTACCAAAATAAAAGATGCAAAGTCTTTAAGTGCAGTGGATTTTCTCTGACTTTTAAGGCACTATAAACCCCAAGTTAAAGGTTATGAAAGAGAACAAATACAAACTGAATTTGTTTCAGTTCACTGAACCAAAGTAAGGGGAAACAGTCGTTTTCAGTTATATATGAAATATAATTTTTTTTCAGTTATTGAAATATACACATTAGAATGTACATCTACAGATACAGAGAAAACACCCATTGAATTCGACCACCTTCTCCCAGCAGCTGGGCACCAAAAAAATAGCTTTCACAGGAAGCTTGTAATGTTAAGTTTCCAAATTTGGCAAAGACAGGTTTAGTGCCCTGGGTACAGGATATCCAATCCATTTTTCAAGACCTCTGTGAAAAAATGCATGAGTATGCATTTTCTGTACATCTGATCCTACAAAAGACAAGAGGCCTCTAAGAGACTGGAAAGAGACAAATCCTTAAATAAAAAGACAAAACATGGATGGAGGTGACAGGTTATGTAAGAGAAAGATAGCTGTAAAGACAGAAAACAAAACAAAAATGAACTACAATCAAAAAAAAATCCCAACTCAAAATGATGACAATCCCTGATACTCCTCTCTTCCACAAAAGCAACACAGAAAACCAGATGGTGAACAGTACTGGTTTCTACTGTACAAAAATGTAATGTACTGCTTCTAGTCTTAGAAGATCATACTTTGATTTAGTGGGAAATAATGAGTTCTTTAAATCCCATCTGTAAGGTGTATAGTTATCATGACTTATTTTTTGAAAGTGACTGTACTATGGACTATAAGTGCTTACAGGAATACTTCAGTATTCTCACACAATCATTTTCATCCAGTTCCACATTACAGGTTTCTTTTTAAAGTTTATTTCCTCATTTTAATTGGGAAAAATATATATTCTTGTTATAAGCCCTTAATGCATTCAGTATTTGCAGGAATTTATCATTTCATTTATATATGAAAAGACTAGCATTGCTATATGTAGTTAATCCAAATAACCCAAATTTTAGCTTGACAAGTACCATACTTTCAGGAAACATGGAAGAAACAGCTTTCTATACCATTAGAAGAGAAAGTAAAAGACATTCAAATTTTTAAAAGAAGGTAGGCAATTATACTTAGGTAAATATGGGTGTAAATGAAGAAAAAAGTATAAAGCAAAACCCCCAACAAGTGTGTATAATCTCAGGTGAAACAAAAGGTTAAAATGATGTTTCAGTTCAAATTGTAAACATGACAGATATAGTTTTATCAAGGCAGGAAGGTAGCCATGGTAAAGGTATATCATGAGAGAAACATGTTGTGATATGCTTTCACAAGGAGACACCAGAAAAGTACGCTTATTTGTTTTTAAAAGACAGAGACAAGGTTGCAAAATTTTAGAACCATATAGATAGGTTAACTCAGCCACATTAAGGTTGCTCAAAGTCCAATTTACAAAGGATGAAACTATGTTACTATAGGAAACTGAAACATATCAGTGTTACAAAACAAAGCCAACACAGGAAGATACGAACATTACTCAGCCTGTCATCATATTTCAGCGTTTGCATGCCTTTTTCCTCTCCCAGATACTTCTATCACACACAGTAAGAAATACATAATTATCTGTCCTAGTACGTCCCCCTAAATTATTCTCATGTCTTCATAATGAATATACTATGAACACAAGAAAATATCACCAGAAACTGATCTGTTTCAGTGTTGTTTGTATAGCTCAATAGTTATGTCTGCACAGCAAAAAAAATATTTTTCACAACAGTTTTCTTCCTACCACTGTTTTTCTGTCAAACTATTTGTTAACTTGGAGTGCAGTATTGTCACAAATAACCCACAGAAATATGTGATGTACTGCTGCTAATTCACATCACAGGAACCGAATAGCATCTCAACCACAAGAGTGCTTCAGAACGTCAAGGCAATCAGCTGGCTGCCACTACATGCTAGCTGTATAAATTTGTGACACAACTACAGCACCACACAAATAAACACCCATAATGGTGGGACTACTCCTGAGGGCAGCACACATATAGAATACTTTCTAAAAGTATTAAAGATTAGGCTGAACAGAATACTTGCCTGACTTTATCCCTGAATTTCACTATTGGCACTTTTGCTCTGATCAGCTGAGGTCGCTCAATGTAGCTTGCTGGAAAGGAGAAAAATATGCAATTAAGTTTCATGCAAGATGCAGATCTTACTAAAAGATCCTGCAGTAGAATCTTATTGACTGATTTATAGCAAATAGCAGCTTATTAAATTTAGTAGGGTTGTGCTAAACTAAGTAACCTTTAGCAACTATAGCACAAAAACAACCCAGGAAAGCAAGTGAAACGCCCCCTACACAAAACACTAGAGAAGAAGTAAGTAGAACATAGAGTAGAAGACTCATCTGTTCCAGAAATCTGTCTGTAAGGAATGCAGTACTACAATGCTTTCATGGAACGGTACTTATAATACAAATCCTAAATAGTTGTAATTAAGGTACAAAAATAAAACAATTAAAACAAACTTTTTTCTTTTTTTTTTTTTTTTTGAGACTTTCTGAAGCTGTTTTGGGGATATGCATATTCAGACAGACTTGACCTTTTATCTGGATTTTAATATATTGCACAAGCCTAAGCAACACACAGACTGTCACTCAGAATAAAAGATTATCTTACTCATTTACTGATGTTAATGGGAGAACCTTAAATGAACAACTTCAATTCCTGTTCACTGTCTGCTAATTAACACAAGGATCCCCTCCTTCTAGCTGGATCTTCAGACACATCCAGGCATTTCTCCAGCATCCCAGAACATTTTTAAAGTGAGAGTGTAAAGTCTGCAAAGCTCTCTGCCTCCCCTCCTTTGACTACAAAATTTAAGACAAAGATTCCCAATGCACTAACACATGGTAGGCAACAGTGGATGTCTATCTGTATGCCACAGCAATTCAACCTTCCTCTCTATAACCCTTCCGAATGCTCTTCAGAAGTTAACTGAACTCATTCTAGTGACAATCCCTTCCAAACACACCCTTGTCTGCAAATGCCTCCCTACACTTGATGGATGCTTGTGTCAAATTAGTTGGCTAACAAAAAAACATACAGCCCAAAACATAATCCAAATCTCTTTCACAGGGCGGTAAGATGCAAGGAGGAAAACAGAAGAGATAAGAGGAATTTAGAAGGCAGTAATTTTCTGCTGGTATTCTCTTTCTTGGCTCAGACCAATGATGCTAGGTGTTAGCAGAATCTATATTGTACCTTGGCTATACATACAGGGGAAGAAATAGTCACAAATACAGCAAGTGGAATTCTGAAATACATACATGTTGAGTAAGTGCCTAGTAAATTGACTATGTGATCATGAAAGCTACAACCATACCAAAGTATGTGAAAAGAAATACGTACAGTTTCTCCACAGTTTCAGTCATGTCTATGAAGAAGTCACAAACACCACTTCAGCTCAGCAAAAAAGAATATATGGCCTCAAAGAAGACTAAGCACTGATTCATACATAACTGATTCGTGCAGAATTTCAGACTGCAGAACTTAATTCTGTCTCTTCTTTTGCAAAATGAAAGATTAAGCAATTGTACACAATATTAATCCAAAACATAGAACATGACAGAAAGATACTTGACATTCTGGGCATGCACCCTGCTCTCATTGATTTGGTTATATTATAGAAAGACAAACTGGACAACAGAGAAGTCTGAATCCACAGTCATGAAGCATGTAGGAAGGTACAGCCCACCACAGGGTGAAATAACTGCTGATTTTTTGGAATTCACTCAACAATCCGCATAGTCCTTCAAAGCTATTCAGTTGAGTTCAAATTCCTTTGCTTATACCACATGTTACAGATTTCCCACTGGACCACCATTAGGCAGATTCCACTCTGATACCCTTCCCTCAATGCTGCTGTACCTCTTTGTCAATCTAAGGGAAAATGAGCTCTTCATGCAGACAGTAAACACTTGTCAACCTAATATTGTCAAGGTATTTTTCAAATTAATCCCACACAGATGAATCTGAAGTGAGGAATCAATCTGACATTTACTCTCAGTGGTTTACATATAACCTCTTCAGTTATCACCCCAAATTAATGCTTCACATTTCTAAAGACATTGACTACAGCACACAGTTCTGGGAATGTCAGTCAATCTTGTAAAAAAAATACATTTCCAGGAATCTGAACAAATAAGCCATGAAGTTACATGTGATCAGCTAGTCTCTGATATGGATTATATACTTGCTACCCCTACCTCTCTCTTCTCTAGGAGAGACACAATACATACCTTGAAGACTAACACACCCCACAAAACAATGAATAAAATATCAGCAGCTTTTTCCCACTTTTCTCTGTGATTAGACTATTCTAAAACAGAACACCTTTTCATTTCAGTTGGTATTCTAGATGCAGAATGAATAGTAACACAGAAAAGCCTACACTATAAGACTTAGAATTGACAGACTAAAACTCCTTGCTCACACTTGTTACCTTTTACAGACCTGAAACTGAAATAAGCTAGAACTTATACAAATATTGAATTCACTTCCCAAAACTCCTATTCTAACAATCACACTCAACTCTGTATGAAGGATAACGAGATGGCACATTAAGTTCTGAAGAGAAAACAAATTGTGAAAGGGACTGATCTAACTTGTACTTGGAATGCTTCTTCATTCATCCATCACAGAATTAACGCAAAATAAGCACACAACCACACTCTTACTACCCTTATATCGGAATGCACGGGAACACTACAGAGTGCAAGAACAAAGAGGGAAGATGTTGTGAGAGGCACAGACAGAAAAAACTTCTCTCAAGTTTCTGAACCAAAGTGATCTGGAAAGAGGTTAAAAAATCTCTAGAACTTTATCTATGCCACAAATATCCTTCTTTTCTTTTTGTTCTATCCTTATTTCTATTTGTTCTTCAACTCTTCCACAAAACCAGAGAAAGAACTTATTTTAAATAGCATCTAATATTTTCTCCCTCTTGTTGTTTCTCTTACATCTTGGTACACTCTTTACTAGCTTTCATGTTGGGCCCAAACTACGTTTATTTCCATTCTCTCATGTGAAGCAACAGTAAGTTTTATGATTGCTCACATACTTGTAGAGAACATGCTGCAGTCTCTCTTCTACAGAACAAATAAAGAAATACTTAACTAATATTGTCAAAGAGGTATTACCTTAAAATTATAGGACAGTATCATACATGCTAACAGGGCAGCACAAAACTTGAAAAGCAGCTTCATACATTTTAGGTAGACAGGCTGTCCTTGATGTATAGTAAGCACTACTGAGCAACAACTGAAACGTCAGTGTGTTACCAACATTATCCTCACATTAAATCCAAACCACAGCACCGTACCAGGTACTAAAAAGAGAATTAACTATCTCACTTGAAACCAGGACACCTCTTGTTCCAGAAGTACTAAACCTTGGCATAGTTCAGCTACAGCTTGTAAACTAGCTAAATCTAAGTGGAAAGACCCATGTGCCACATTTTCAACCAACGTTTGACTGTTAGTTCTGTTCACAAAACATCCACACACAGACCCAGGACAGATTGCTAGGTATAGGAATCAATGCCACAGCGATGCTAAGATTCTGAAGGGATGACATAAGAGGTCTACATACCACAACTAAGAGTGACTGACAGGAGTGGTAATCTCAGTAGTCCTTTGTCCTGCCTTACCTTCTACAGAATATTTTGATTAAATCAAGCTGACCAAATACACTTGCACGGTATCAGAGAATTACAAAATTATCAAAAACGGGCAAAGGCACAAATACCTTTGGGGATCACTTGCACATAACTATCATACCTTTCTGATACTGGTGAAAAAACTTGATTTTGTCTAACACTTCGTCACAGAACAAGAGCTCTTGAAAAAGCTCATTTAGAAGCTTCTTGATCCCTGAAAACACACTGTGCTATCACAAAGCACTGTATAGAGCTGCACCACAGACAAACCCAGATTAATTTTCAGACTTATGTAAATGTCAATAATCAGTACTAATAAGCACTAAATATCAGATGCCTATTCAGCAATAAGTGTATCAAGTCTTTCTTCCACAGGAGCTGTTAAAACCAGTGCATGCCTTCTTGCCAATAAAGAAATTTTGAAGTCTGCATTTAAATTTGTGGTTTGTTCCTTTTAGCACTGCAGGAGTGTTCAGAGCATCACCATAAGGAGTAGCATCAAAGAATCTATCTCAAGTCTTAGAAGCAGGGTGATAGAGTCACTGATATCAGTAAATGTCATATTATTTTGTAAGGGTATTTTATAATTCAAAGGATGATACAAAAGCCTCTTTGAAGTAGAAAGCTTTCACATTTAAGTCAAGAACTGCCCATGTGAATTCTTAATCTGAAGGGAGTCTAAACAATAAGCTATAGAAACTATGAATTAACATGTTCTATCTGTATGTGCTGGTATTGTCAATGTTTATTACTTTCTTCATTAGGCACCTAAGTTAATTACTTCTCAAAAGGAAAAAAATCAATTCTACACAGGCTACTATGACTGACATCTTATTTTACAAATTCTTAAAGAGTATTTTTCCCAGGAAGACATTGCAGTCTAAGATATTAATGAGGGTTCACTAACAGAGGTATCCCAAACAAAAATCTAATCCCTTCTTATTGTGTTCCACAACTCAAAAGTCACCTGAGATATTGCCCATTATTGAAGTCCACTAGTTTTCAAGAAGAACTGTTGTTTTTGTAATTATCATTCATCATCATCAAGTAACATTACTAAATATTTATAATATTTTTCTTCAAAGAGTACTGTGATTAGAACCTAGACAAGACGCAATTATACACTTTGCAATTGAGCATCAACACTTCCTCCAGATAACCTTACCACCTCACTTTAGATGGTAACTTACAGAGTTTAGTACTGAAGAGTTTTTGGACTAAGCTGAGTATACGTCTTGCTTCAGTCTTCTGATTCACCTGAAATATGGTATTTAAATTAATGAAAACAGTTGGTATCTCTAATTTAAATGTTCAAAGTAAGCATGCTTTGCTTTTAAAATTAAATTAGTTCTCAGGATAACAGATGAACATGTACCCCAACATATTCTACAGCCTATATACACATTGATCACAGTAAATGCCAGACAAAACAATCCATATTCAATATGTAAAGTGATTATCAGACATTCAAAAATCACAGACCTAGATAAAAACCTAGCCCCATTTACACAAAAATGTCCTCTTTTTCCCTTTAAATGATGCTTCAATTCTTTCAAGAGTATGGTCTATTTAAATTTATTTTAGAAATCCTTTCTGTTAACCTAATTTCTACCCATAACATCTTTTCTCACAAAAACTATTTAAGATACCAAATACATTTTTATGCCTGACCGAAAAAATTGGTAACTATGAATCTAAATAATAAGAAATTTTACTTATTAGAAGTTATTTCTGCATCTAAAACAGCTCTCTAAACAGTCTTCTTCCTCATTCTAGGCATCTGTTTCCCTTTTGCTGTATTTTTTTACTTATGAATTGAAGGTAAAGCTTTAAAAAAAAGTTTGATAGGCTGATAGGGTTAAATTCTTATCTGCACATTACTGGGCTCACAGTGTGTAGCTATTATCAGTGCAAGACTATGTTATTAAATCAAAAAGATTTGAGCATTTTTTTAATCATTTCAGGATCCAGCCTTTAAACAGCACACATATAAAACCAGACTTTGTTTTAACTATGTCTCTTCTAAATTACTTACTGGTTCTTCTTTAACCACCAGGCACAAATCACCATCACTAGTATGAGTGCCAAATCCATTCAGTGAGGACCCAACCAAAAAAAGTCTGCTCTCTGTAATAGAACAGTAACAAAAAAATTACATGATATGACATATTACAGTTTGAGAGGAAGGAAGAATCACAAATGTGAAGAACATGCAGAGTGATATTAAGTAATCAAATTCAAAACATACGTGGAAAAATAAGCTGAATTTCTCTCTGGAGTTCTGTTCTGCAGAGCTCTTTTCTGTCCAAATCAGAGGCCTGTTGCTGACATGCATGAAACAACTCCAAAACCTGTTGACTTAACTGGACACAGAAATACAAAAAGTAAAGACACATCAAAGTGAACATTCTTTCCTGTCAGAGATGCAATTACACGAAACACAGAAGGTTGGGCTTTCTTAATGCAAAACTCAGCGCCATTTCACATTACTTACTCTATTTTCTGGAGTTTTACTGCACTTAAATTTGCAACGAAGAGTTCCCTACAGAAATTTCTGCTAAGTTTTTAAATTTAAATTTGTTCCATTTGTTATAAAACATCAAACTACAGAAAATAATTTTTGCATCATCAGTACATGCAGCATTTCAGGGAATATGTAGTGAATGACCAGAGACATCTTCTGCTGACTTTAATGTCAACAGTTTGCCTACCAGTAATAGGGAGGAAAAAATCATTTAAAAAACCTAATTTAAATGAGCCTTCTTTTTTATTCCACATAAACTATTAACGAAGAAGTCAGATCTCTGTTGGAAGGAGGTATTGACCCTTTTTGTTCCACAACACTGTTACATTCTATATTCAACAGGCATATTTATATTAAAAAACCAAAGCCCTTTTGTCACGTGGGTGCAGAATATGAAACAGTTCTAAACTACACTCTATTCTCTTCTATATTCCAGAATAGCTATAATAGTAACTTTTATGCTTTCTTGAAAAGTGGTAGCAAACATCTTTACAGGACAAATGCTGCATTTACTCAGAATGGGCTTCTCTCATATTACTACAGTGGGGTTTTTTTAGTCAGGATTCTCTCCACTTCATATCAAGTGAAAAATGGACTATTTCTCCAAATTTTACTTCCTATAGCCGATATGAAGGTTTCCTGACATTGGGATGTAAATAAACAACACAAGAAAACAATATTGTGACTTCCCCTGCCCCCATAAAAAATGCTTCAAACCCAAGCACAGACAAGGAGATGATACAGAACCACAGTGGCAGCCACACTTACTGATACTTCTTCCAAAGGCAGCTTACCAACAGATATCCCATGATACTGTCAAAAACCCTGGCAGAAATGTTTGTGGTCTCCCACAGCACCTCTGGAGCCTGCCTACTGGGAAGACAGAAGTAAAACACAGACACAGAAAGCCATTACCTCGTCACGGGCAACAGGGAGCCTGATTTCTGCCGAGTCTGGAAAAAAGGTATCTTGCAAAGGAGGGAGACATCCAACTACGGGGGGTGAGCCACGCACACGCAACACCGGAGAGCGGACTGAAACGGATGCTGGGAATGAGCATCTCCGTTCTTCTGGTAAAGGCACTGCTTGGTTAACTGCAGCTGTGTCAGAGTCGTGTGAATGGATCCGCTGCCGCTTAGCATCATCTGGAACTCTCTGCTGACTTTGTCTCCTAGAGAGAGACACCATGAAAATTCCTCTAGTTCACATGCTCCAATTTAAGATTAGAAGGCAGTTTCTACAAAGTTCAAAATCAATCACTAAGCCCAAGTATGCTACAGAACAGGCATGCCTATCCTAGGTACTGCGAGAAACAAACCTGGAATGGGAAAAGAGAACATAAAATTGCAGAAATGAAGCTACCCTAGAATTGGATTAATGCAATTCTTTAAGGCAAGTGCTTGCACTTAACCAACTGAAACCCAAATGGCAAGTTTGTTTAAGCTGACTGCAAATCTCGTAACACAGCCTGCTCAAAGAGGAAGAGACACATGCAGCATGAAACTGGGAACTTCCTTAGTTCATGGGATAATTACATACTCAGTTATATGCTTTAGCTTAATAGCATATATTTGATTGTGCTTATTTTTTCATGTTAGATTTGGTAGAGAAATAGCATGCAGGAAATGGTACTGAAGACAGACTACACAGAACCTCCTTCCAATCACCTGATTCCCACAATTATTAGAAACACCTATCAGCTAGTATATCTGAACTAACAAAGAGAACTGTTTTTTCTTCTAAAGCAGAAAAAGAAAACTAAACTTTACACTTATGCAAAATTTCCCTCCCGGCAGCAACTAAAATAACAAAAGTAGTAACGTAAAATCAATTTTAAAAACCTACAAAAACTGTATTTCCATAAAATCCTCTTTAAAAACAAGAACTTACACATGCTTGAATTTAACACCTTGTGTTCAAAAAATAATGCATCACATAGTTAAGAAAATTAGGAAAAAACACCTAATGCGTCTTCAGGAAAACATGACAATTCCCATACAACCTTGAGGGTGCACTCTTATTCTTAATCTGACAAATTACCAGGAAAAGAACATTCGTTGACACAAACCAGCTTAAAGTCAAGCTCACACGGACTACAATCCACTGCAGTATTACAATAAATCAGTTAAATCATTTCTGCAAGGCTACAGCTGCTGGAAGAGAAAAACTAGGTACTAAACAGAAGTGACTAGAAAGTCACTTCTGAGTACCAAGATTCTCAAATAGGTACAATGCATCAAAGAGCCAACACATGGTCTGTTTCCATCAAAAAGAAAAATGCATTCAGTATTGCAATTTCTAACATAACTCAAACTGCATAAGAAATTGATGTCAGACTCGCTTCACAATGGGTACCTTACAACCAGTATTAGTCACACGCATACAAAGAACTTACTTTCTTCCTTGAAATGATGGCAGGGCATCCGACTTAGACACTGGACTGACACTTCCATATGCCATTGGTTGCAATGTAACAACTGGAGTAACAGCTGGAGTAGCTTCAATGTTCCCACTCAAAAGAGTTCTAGAAAGACTACAGTCCATAACTATTATTCATAAGATAACCAAGATGCTTTTTATGGGTTGGTAGTTGTTGTAAACTGAATATTATACTCTACTTATACTTTTTTCTTAGAAGGAATACATCTTTCTTTTCTATTCAACATGAAGACATATTTCAGTTTATAATATGTATTTCATTAAAAACAAAAAATGCTCACTCTTGACAGTATATGTGTAAGAAGGGGTTAACAAATACATTAACTTAAGGACCTGTTAAATTCAGAAGCTTAAAGAACACTACAGTGACTTCAAATATAGACCCAAGAATAAATATTTCTTCCCCTTCTCATGTCCTCCTTGTTCTCCCCTGTAAACAGATATGACTGAAGATCTTTAAAACTGAACTGCGGATTAACAACTCTAATCAGTGCAATTGTATCTCATGCATTATGAACATTGTAGGTGAGCATTAAGATTTGCAGGTCCACAAGAAAAATGATATAGCTATTTTTTACATGTATGACATCTTCATGTTTTGTGAAGTTCTATGCCGTTCAATGTTAACAACAGTGAAAACCATCCTCCATAAACAGAAATATTTATTTCAGACCCAGCCCCTACTACCAAATCTTATTGTACTTACACTGCACCACGAA
>WBMY01017036.1:79039-115531 GCA_013397315.1 Donacobius atricapilla
TGCAGAGCTGCCGGCGCGGCGAGGAGCGCCCCGGGGACGCGGCACCACCGGTGCCAGGCGCTGCCGGCCGCCATGGGGTAAGGATGTCGCGGGGGCCGCCGGGCTGGTGCCGGGGCTGGGGGTGGGAGCGGCCGCCCGCGGAGCTGTGGGCGCTGCTGCATGCGCACGGAGTCGAGGGGGTCTCGCTGGAGGGGTGCGCCAGCAGCAGGAATCCTGCTGCAGTCGGTGCTGTGCATCAGCCCGGCGAGGGGAGAGCAGCGCGATCCGTGAGGGGCGCACCGCGATCTGCAGCGGTTTGTCTCCACAAACCACGTAGCCACATCGGAATTCTGGAAGAGCCGTCTCGGCTCGCAGTTCCCCACCGTGAGGACCTTTCCCGGGTTGTTAGGCAGTGTTCAGTCCTGAAAACGAGTGCTTTAAACTCGGTGCGCTGGGGTGAAATTCCAGAGCAGCGGAGGCTCGCTTCCATTCTCCTGGAGTCTTCAGAGAATATCCAGCAAAGTGAGAATTTCTCAATAAATTGAAGGCTCTAAGGAAATCGGCTTCGCAGCAGGTTCCCTAGAAAACTAGGGAAACCACTTGAGAGCTTAAGGAAGTGAGAAGGAATAAGATCTATAAAATCAGTCAGATGTCATATAAATTGGTAGATAAAAATGTGACATAGATACCTATGAAAACTTTCCACAGTTGTATCCTCAGGAATTTGAAAAAATAGTCCATGCTACCAGGCTTGTCTGATAGTGGAATGGAAACTCATCCATGTTCCAAAGCAATAGAAACCTGGTATGATCTGGCAAACTGCAAGGTGGAGGCAGGTTTTCAGAGCATTAACAAGATGCAATTTTAATTAGATTTTATGATAATAGTTCAAAGACTACAAAAGTCACAAATCCTGTCCTTTGTATTTTGGTCATTTAGGAATTCAGATGTGAAACTGGCATATTACTGTGGGAGTTAAAGATGTCTCCCCAGACTATTTAGGACATTTGAATTCTTCAATTTATTAACTTCCTTGCATGCGTGGTGATAACAGCTGCATTCTTGTCTCTGTCCTATCACTGGGGGTTGTAGGTCAGGATATAGGAAGGAATGACTCTTTGCTCCTTAGGCTAGTTTTTATTTTTCTGTTGTCTTCCATTCCATTAAAAAATTCGAACAGAATAAACCCAGACTTGCAGCTGTCTACATATTCAACAAAGTGATGTTTCTGCCAAAAGTCTAAATGATATTATAATTTTTTGGGATATATGATTAAAATTGCTAGTCAGACACAGGGTCATATAAAATTAAAGTAATGGACACCTTCACATTGATTTAAAATCAACACTAGATATTTGAGTTAAGCATATCATGTTTCAAATCCACTGAACTGTTGAAGAGGAGCAAACATTCTGTCTCCAGAACTCCAGTTCTGGTGCTTTAGTGTCACAGCTTCTTAATAAACAGTACAAATCCCTATCTGTAGAGAGTTGAAATAATCTTTAAAAACACAGTTGTCGGTGTGATGACTTGAGTAGTATCTTGGCACCTTAACGTCAAGAAGACTAATTTGCCAGCAAATATTTTAAAGACATTTCAGACAGTATGATTTGGGGTATTGCAATATAGCATTCCTTTGCAGACAGTCTTCTAATAAGGAGGACAAACCCTGAAATGTAGGAATGTGTTACTGATAAGTCCGCATCTCTAAATCTGAGTAAGCATACCCAAGCCAGGGCCAGCACCTACTTAGTGGATCTATGGTTAAGTATCAGACATTTGTTACTGTTCAGTGCAGAAGTCTTGATTCCACAGTTGTTTGGTATTAATTTCTAAATGCAAGTGCCTGTGGATTTCAGAGTATTTCTACTCCAGGGTGCACTGGGATTTTCATTCAGTGGTTGATAAGAGTATCAATTAGTATACTCTACTAAGGTCTAAAAATTGAGTGTTCTAGAAGAAAGTTGCCAAATCAGTGGTAATTTTATGTACCTGGGACACATTATGGTCTGTGTATTACGTTCAGTATTTAATGGGTACTGCTATGCTGTAGCTTGTAGACTGATCTTGCAGTGCCTAGCTGGTGGAGAGCCCACTTATTTCAATGGTTAGAATACAGGAAACCTGGGGGAGGGAAGTTGGCTTTCCAAACCAGCAGGGGCTTTCTTAGTCTCCTTTCATATATTGGAAATTCACTGTTCTGCTGGTGTAGTTCAGACTGTTCAGCACATGCGTCTTACCATCAGGCAAGCCAGGTAATTATGCACTGGATGTATAGTGGAAACCAACTGGAGAGTAGCTGGGCTTTGGGCCAGTGCTGCTATTAAACTTCTTTTTGGGAAACTTGAAACCAGAGAAATGTAGAGTAGTTCAGGATGCTTTCTTAGTGCTGTATCCTGTATGTCTGTGCGTGTCTCCTATCTCACAGAAGGTAAGTGTATCAAGCCCTGCAGATTATATCGGCCAGACACACAGGATGTCCAGTCTTGTTTTTCTATCTGCCAGCCTGTCTCACTTCTCCCAGTTCTTATTCCTGTTGCATAAAGACAAGTTCTTATCAATAGCTACTGTTAAGTGATAGAATCACTGTGGACAACCTTTTGTGGGATTGGCCACATACATTATAGTGTTCTTTAATAGGGAAACATGGATTTGGTGTAAAAACCGTGTTCTGTCCTAGCTGATAACATGTATTCATGTATTCATGGTCAGTATTGCACGATCAGTCCTCTTTCAGCAGGAGTCTGCATGAAAATCATCAAGTACAAGCTCTAAAGCATACTCAGGATTTATATTGGCAGCTTAGGCTATTGTATGCATTGACCAGGTAAGTACTGTGCGAGAAGCTGGAACTGTTGCTGTGTTTTTCTTGTCATTGGTACTGCTTATACTTTGTTCTGAGGGCAGGGGAAGAGTAGACACTGGTGCAGTTGTTGTTTAGGCTGGAATGAGTACACTTCTTTTCAGACATGATGGGGAAGTTGCACATTGGTGAATTCTGGTAAGAATGCAGAAACTGATGTCCTATTAAACATAATATCTAGTATTAATTCCTGTTTTATTGATGGGCGGTCTCTCCATAACTACTTCACATGATGGCCTTTACATGATGGCTGTAGACAAATATCTAAATTTGCTACTTGCTTTTCCCATCATTCATGCTGAATTGTAAGGAATTACAAGGTAACAGCTTCTGGAAGATGTGCTCATATCTGTCATGTCATGTTAATCAGGGTGTCTTTATAAAGGCTTCATCTTCAGTTTTGTTGCACTATATTTAGTATCTTTGTAAAGGTTGTTATGTTACATATCAGTTTGAGATGTCAGAATTAGAATACTAGGGCTCTTAAGTTGGCTGGAGAATATTGAGAAGAATTAATATTTTAGGGTATGCTTGTTAGTGCTGCACTTTCCTAGAGGTAAGTATTTTCACTTTTGGTAGTCTGCAACTGGTTGGTCCACTCCTAGATCTTACACCATTTGAAGTATGTGCAGTGAGTCAAACACATTTCTTTAAATAGGACAAACTACGGTCTTGTCCTGAAATGTTTCAGTTTGCTTTCTGTATCTGGGTAACAAGACATGAGCACCATAAAGCTACTGAGAGCCAGAAGTATTATTGATCATTGAATTTGTCCAGACTCAAATTCTTTACCTGTTTTCTTCCCACAAGATCGAATGGTAGCTTTCCCAAAATTTTGTTTTAGCAACACCTCCATCAGCTGTGCTCCACAGAAATACTGCAGATAGTAGAGTGGAAAGTGCAGCTTCTTGGCAGTAATTCAGCATTACTGCGATTCCTGGCCACCTTGCTGTCTCAGGGGTAAAATGAGATGTTTATTGTATGAAAGCAATGGCAGCAAAGTAGTTTTTGCTGTCTTCTGTAGCAGAACAGAGAGTCTAACAAGTTCTACATATAACACTAACAAAACTTGACTGTCTGTAAAGAATTAGTCATGTGTAAATACCAATACAGACTGCATGTAAGTTAGCCTGAAAGGGTTAATAGACTACTTTTCAGAGAACAATATGTGTAGACCTCCACCATGTTTAGGTTATATTCTGTCACAGTCACTTTATGACTTCAAAACAAGCATGAGAAATCTGAACCAGATATTCTGGCCTGGTGAAACATAAATGAGTGTCCTGACCATCATGAGGGGATGACTGCTGATCAGTGAAGGTATTTGTAATGACTTAAGTTTGCAATTCATCTGTTTTGGTACTTCCGTGCATTATTAAGATATTATGGGTCAACCCTCTAGGAAAAATCCTACTTCTGCTGAAAATAAACATTTAAGTCCTTATGATTCATCATGTTGAGATTGTTTTTATTCTCAGTGTCTCAAGGCAAGCATCAGATGTGTGTGCCTTCTTGTGACTTCTTTTTCCAAAACAGTGCTTGCTCTGCCACAGTTGCTATTATCTTTGCAGGACTCAACTTGATGTTGAGCCAGTATCCAAAGAAATACACGGTCTTGGAGCCACAGAGATTGCAATGGTTTGTACTTCTGTAACAGGTCAGCACTTCTAATCAGGGAAGGTAATGACACTTAACTAGAGCTGAGCAAAGTATTTCTGCCTGCTAGTTAATAGAAGTTTTAAGTAGAATTTAGATATCACTTTAATGGGAATTGTTGTTGCAAAACATTTATTCTTGATGATTCTCTCGTGAAACTCTAATTTTATTTAAGGCTCTTAGCTAATCACTCTTCAAATGATTGCCTTTCAAATCTGTGTCTATGCACGAGTGTACTTCAGAGAAGAGCATTATCTTATTATGTAACTCTAATTTACTGGTATTTTCTTGTTAGTTTAGGTGCCTTGGGCATTGTTTTAGTTGAGGCTGTGGTTTTCCAAGGTATTCTGGACCATATAGAAAATGCAGATACTGCAACCAGACTAGAATTTAGTTTTTCTTTTCCTTTAGATATCTGTAATTTGGAAGCTGTTGAGACCTAAACTAATTACCAAGGACCAAGGCCTCTGCTAGTCCAGAAGTTAAAAATTGAGAAGTGCTTAGCAAGGAAACCAGTGTGATGTGTTCATCCACAGCCAAGCTGTGGCTAGGTCTGTAACAGACCTTAAATGAATATATGTATATGTGCCTGTGTTTTACTAATGTGCACTTTGTATCTGAGACAGTTTTGCATTGGCGAAGGCTCTCTTCCCCATGTGTGTAGTTAGAGTGTTAGTAACAGTTAACTGTGACAGTGAACAAAAAACCCGAAGTATTCTGTATTATTTAAAGTGGGAAAAAAACCCAGAGTCTACCTCTTCTTCTTTTTTCTTCTTTTTTAAAGGTACCATGAAACATGTATTTAAATGCCCTATTTAAAAGTCCTATTTAGGTGAAAGCTTTCTGTAAAAAAATATATGAGGAGCATGTTTTCTAGTTCAGGGTTTTGTGTTGTTCTCCCTGCAGGGCTTTTTCAGATATATTCAGTCTTAAAGGTAAGGTGTAATGGGTGTGAAAGCATTGTGTTATGAAAAATATGCTTTTATATCCAGTTTTGATGGTAGGCTTCTTTTCCCCGTTTTGTTTCAAGTTTTTTATATTTCCCAAGGCTCAGCCTTGTGAGATCCACCAAAATTAGTATTGTATTCAGGACAGAAATATTAGAGGGGAGAAGAGGCTAGAGGGAGCTGTGGGTTTGTTCTACCTGGTCCTTGCACTATGCAATGTTGAGCTCTGTTTTATCTACACAGAGTCCTGGTAGTGGCATTACTCCATTTGGTGAAGTAATGGAACTGTTTCAATATGATATTGATTTTCTGGGCCTGCATCACAATCATGCTGCTGGCAACAGACTGCACTCTGATATGCTTCTTTGGTGGCAAGTAGTGATGAATGCCAGTCATCATTAAAAAATTAGTCTAGGAAGATACTCTTTAAAATGTGCAATAGATGATGCTGGATTGCCAGATAAGCATATATTGACATTTCCAGTAACTAGTCATGATTTCCATTTTTTTTAGGTACAGTTATCAAGTTAGCTAAATTAAGTGGACTGCAGCACTTGTTTTCTGTAATGGGCGGGGAGAACTTGAAATACATAGCTCCTCTCGGGTTTTCCTTCTTCTTCCACATGCGTGCGAGTGATTCACAGGCACTGTTTTGTTGATGTTTGTGGTTGTGCTCTTTGCCGACATCCTGATTATTAAATTTTCACAGATCTTGCCACCAAATGGTGGGAACCACAGAAGACAAGCACTGCTTTTTCCACTTGTCTACTAGGGCACCAGTGCTTGTGCAGTGAGCTATATCAGTACTGTAACCTAGCTGACTGCAAATACAGGGGTGTGCACAGGGGAAGGGCCTGCTACCGGTGGGATAGACCTACTTTTTACTACATCAGTGTCTGTTTATTCTGGTGGGAAATGTTTGAAAAGGTCTGAACTCAGACCTACCCCTGTTGAACTTTGCTCCTTGGTTTTGATGTTCAGGTCTGGAAAGGTTTTTTTTTGACTTTCACTAGATTGAATCTCACCTTATTGAGAAATGGCTTTTTTTCCCCTTTGAATAATGTATTTTGTATTAAATAAAATAACACCATAGGCAAACCCAAACAAACTTGCTAAGCCCAAATTATAACAGGTAATATTGCTGGGTATAGAATTTGGGTTTTTAAAGTACCTTTAAATTACTTATTCTGTAAATAGTATGCTGTTGTCTTGAATCCATAGTTAATCTATGATGAGATCTTCCCTGAGTTTTGAAAACTGAAGAATAAGCAGTAAATGGTCAACACTTTACTGTGAAGTGTTGGTGAAACAAATCATCTTTGACATGTATTCTCACAATTCTTAGGCATATTTCTTAGGCCTGTTCATTTCCAACAGACTACTAGCCCTGTCTTGTCTGTACAAAATTCTGAAAGAATGTACTATGTGATATTGGAGAAAATACTATTTTCTCCACTATGACTTACTGTGGAGTACACAGCCATGGCAGGTATCTTGGGGTGCTTTTCATGCTAACAAAAATAAGCATATGCAATAATATGTGCTGTATATCTCTGTTGTCAAATGACTGTATGCAGTAAACTGGGGTCCTAAGGAGATACTTGGATGATTGGCTTTAACCAGAATACCTGTGCCTTTGTACTACTTGGGTTTTTCACTGACTGTGTATGACTAAAAGAGTTAACCTGCAATTAGACAGGAACATTTCTGTTGGATTAATTTACTTTCAGATTCTGGATACTGATTTCCAAATGCTTTTTCAATGTTCGAATTTACGTCCCTTTTCTACATCTAGGCATATAGAGAAATAGATTTTTACCAGAAAACAATTAGCAGTGCTTGGGAATAAACAGTGTCCTGCTGATTTCAGTCCTAGGTACTCATGGTTCTCAGAAGTACTGCACAGCTCAGATAGTATCTCTGGCTACGCATGATAGTAAAACTCAAAAGACCTTTGAGAAATTTTCATGAAAAAGACACAGATGCTGAAGTACATTATTAAATAATGGCCCATTTTGTCTGAATTTTGTGAAATGAGCGATGAACACTAGATTCCCTAAGATAACCTCATATCTGAACGTAAATTCTTCCCATATCTCTTACAATGGATCTTAATGGGCACTTGAGTTCTGAAGTAGTTTTTACTGAGAATTGTGTATTTTTTGTGAGCTTAAATGTGACATAGAAATTTAAAAAGAAACAACAAAACTTCCCCTTTTCCCACAATATTTATAGTTTTTAAAATCAGACTGAAACAAAAGCTAGAATAGCTCTATTATTGGGATGAAATTATGAAAAGTATTATAGCATCCTTTTCAATATGCCACTTTTATTGTTAGCAGAACTGGAGAATTAATATTTTTCTGGGGTGGAGTTCTGAGGCAATCTGCTTCTTCCCAATTGTTCTTACAAACAACAATTTTACTTGGAATTAAAATATATTTAAAGAGTCCTTCTCCTCCTTAGTAACAACTGCAAATCCAGCATTAAAAGAATACTGCTGGTCTTGAGTGCTCAAGGATGGACATGATACTCCTCAAATCACTTGCACTAAGTCAGGCTTACAGGTAGAATCCATATCTAGATCTTGTAAAGGTTACCTTCTGCTCCACCATCATGTTTGTCTTTTTGTCTTGGTCTTTCTGCCACTGAATAATGTTTTTGTAAAACCCAAGACTTTCCTTATTCAGGGAACCCTAAATCATTTTTTTCTTATATCTATGCTGTTTGTCTTCCTGAAGAACTGTTACTTTTCATTTGCTTATAAAAGAGGAAAAATTTTTGGAATTAACTAATTAACTATGGCATGAGTACTTCCTGCTCATGGCATTCTATTTACTGTATTAACTAGTCTGTTTGTAAACACAAAATGTGTTGGTGAGTGGGAAATGGCAGTTTCTGCTACATGGACTAGTATTTGAGGCTTCATTTAAGCCTCTTTTGGACACATCCATGTGACCACCTAAGTGCTCCAGTTTAGGAAGACTATACCATGTTTAGCATCCAGCTATAAAATGTTTTTGAATGCAGCTTTCTTTAAAACTGACTTTGCAATGCAAGCATTCTGTAAGTAGCTAATGAACCTGCTTGTTTTGGCCACTCTTTATTTCATGGATACAGAAACACTGGGGCTTGGTTTCTTACATTTAATATCTGTTCTGATATTTATGCACATGTGGGGGTGAGGCAGGCTTCTCTGTTTCTTGTTTCACACATAGTTTTGAAGGTATGGAACCCTACCAGTTCATTCAGGTACCATGTAAGGAAAACTGTTCATTAAAAAAAGGGTCACACTGAAATAACTAGCTCTTTACAAACACTGGTTCTTGCTCTTTGATTAGATGCTTCTTCACTGTAGTAACATGCATTTATTGCTGAATATTTACCGTCTTTTTTATTGAGCTGGTAAATATAGGCCTCTAAAGTAAGCAATTTGAGCCAAAACTTCTGCACCAACTGTATGGTATCTGCTTTTTTATATTTTTTTTCCCTCCATTTGTCAAAATGCCAAGCAGTGTTCTGAGACCTGACTTTTTAAAATTATTTTCATCTGAGTAAAGCCCTGAAACTCGCCTGCTATCTTGGGGTTAGAACTAAGGTCATCGTAAGTGCCTTTCAGAAGCAGAAGCTAAATTTTGAAGTGTTGTTTGCAAAATGGTTGCTAATCTAATTCCAGTACAACACATAATACTTTGTCTTTACCAGCCTTCAGCAGCACAATCAAAGTAAGTGCATGAGCTGTCAGTGAGAAAATGATTCTTTACATTATTTTGATAGCAATACCTGAGGGTAGTACTGATGCTGTTTTGTTTTTCCAGAACTGTCATCTTCACAGAATCAGAGAATGGGTAAAATACAAAGGGACTACAGTGGGTCAGGTTGTCCAGCCTCCCTGCTCAAGCAGTCTCATGCCAGAGCATATTTCACAGGATTGTGTCCTGTGGCAGTTCTTGAATATCTCCAGTGAGGGAAACTCCACACCCTCTCTGGGCAATCTGTTCCAGTGCATGGTCACCTGCACAGTAAAGAAGTTTTTACTCATGTTCAGGTGGAAATTCCTGTGCATCAGTGTCTGCCCATTGCCTCTTGTCCAATTGCTGGGTACCACCGAGAAGATGGTCCACCACTGGTCCATCATCTTGACACCCTTCTTTCCAATACTTGTATACACTGATGAGATAACCTCTCAGTTGTTTCTTCTTGATGTTGAACAGCACCACCTCTCTCTGCCTTTCATCATAAGAGAGATGCCCCAGACCCCTCATCATTTCTGTAGCCTCGGCTGGACCCACTCCGGGAGCTCCATGTCTCTCTTGTCCTGAGGAGCCCAGAACTGGACACAGCACTGCAGGTGAGGCCTCACCAGGACTGAGTACAGGGGTAGGATCCCCTCCCTCCACCTGCTGGCAATGCCCTTCCTAATGTCCCCAGGATCCCATTGGCCTTCCTGGCCACCAGGACACACTGCTGGCTCATGGACAGCTTGTTGTCCACCAGGACCCCCAGGTCCTTCTCCCCAGAGCTGCTCCCCAGCAGGTCAGCCCAAGGCTGCACTGGTGCCTGGGGTTGTTCCTCCCCAGGAACAGGGCCCTGCATTTCCCTTTACTGAATATCTGATGATTCTTCTCTGCCTGTCTTTCCATCCTGTTGAGGTCCTCCTGAAGGGTTGCACAGCACTCAGGTATCATCCACTCCTCCCAGCATAGTATCATAACTGAATTTGCTGAGGAGAAATCTGCCCATTTATACAGGTCCAGGATGAAGTTAAACAGTTCAGAGCCTAGTACTGAACCTTGGGAGACATAATTAGGGACAGGTCTCCAGCTTTGCCACTGATTTTGACCCTCTGGGATCTGCAATTCAGCCAGTTCTCAATCAATCTCACTGCCCAATCATTCAGTCCACACTTCCTGAATTTATGTATGAGGATGTTGTGATCAATGGTGTCAAAAGCCTTGCTAAAGCTGAGTAGAAAATATCAACTGCTCTTCCATCATGAGCTACCTATCAGTGGAATGAACAGCTTATTCCAGGTGTGGCTGTCCTTCTCTGCCTGGTGGGGTTCATCCCCATGGCACAGCACTTTGCACAATTCCTTGACTGATGCTTATTATGCAGACCTGTCTAGCTTTTTCCTTGTCGGCCTCTGTAGTGGGCTGTGCAGAGCACTCTGCCCCGTGCACAGTGTTTGTTCATACTAGTATATTTAAAAATGGATTATGCCCTTTATCATTGTTTTGCATCTCACTACAGTGGGAGGTTGCCTGACAGTGTGAGGCATGCCAATGGGAGAGACAGGATTTGGAGCCATTTTAGGAATACCTTCAGTGATCCAATAAGTAAACTGCATTACCTGTCAGGAATGGTATTTGGGTCTCAGAATGTTTAGTGTAAGGGTGTGGTGAACAATCAAGGAAACAGACCTGGGACTCCAAGTTATAGGTCAATATGGGTTCAACCACTGCATCCAAAATTCAATAGCATTTACTTGGCTGTAAGTTACCAGAGGGAGAAACTTGCTGGCTTGGTAATAATATGCTCAAAGTGAATTAAAGAGTCTTTATAGTTCCTGTAGTGCTTAATGGGTGATTCAAATCAATTTGTTACTTACGAAGATGAAATGAATTTGTTTACCTTTCTAGGAGCCTAATCTGGTTCCTTGGTACAAATAAAATGATCCAATTCTCTTCTTTTCATGTGAACCAGTGATTTTTTTTCCCCTTTGAAACTCAGCATGCAGCTGTAGCACTCTGGTTAGGATTGCAAATTGTTTGAAGATCAGGCGCTAGTGATGAAATGCGTGTCTATTCAGCCCCTCCTTATATAAGTTCTGATACTTCCACTGGTGCTGCTGGATGCAGGAGTTCAGCTTTGAGGAGTCTGCAGTCAACATGTGGTTATGCTAGTGGTTTACTTAAGGATGTTTATTTTTGAGGGTTAAGTGCAAAAGCTCTTAAAACTGACTGTTAACTGACAAATTCTTAGTGTCAAATATGGTGTTTGTGGATTTTAAGCTGGAAATGAAAGACATGAAAAGTGCCAGGCCCACTAAAAGAAAAAGCTTTTTCACATGGAGAAGGCATGTCAAAATTAATGACCTGGAGATTTGGAAAAAGATGGAGTGGATGTGGTTGATTGGGTGAGAAGTGGTAAAGAAGTGTGACTGTTTCTGTATGAAGCTCTAGCATGAAGCAAAATGGAAGTTTAGAGCCAATAAGGAGGTGCATTAAAGCCTATTAATAAGCAAACAGAAGTTGCTAAGGACTGTGGTGCCAAATGAGGAAACTTCATTTTGGTACACATATATCTTTGAGACAAATTCCAAATGTGGATTAATAGACAAAGAAGATGCATATTCCTTGGTTTTTCTGCTTTTAACAAATTGTCTAGACATCTAGTGTTAACAATAACAAAATTATGACTACTATTATATTAGCATTGTCTCTCAAAGTCAAAGATGATTGGAAAAACAGCAGTTAGACTAATTTTAAATAGTATCACTGTTTACCATATTATTGCCATTTATCTCAGTGGAAACACATGATGACTTGATTCTGTGATTTTGTATTTCTTCTATTATTTTCAAGGTTCCAGAATTCTCATCAGTTTCTTGTCAAAAGCCCCGGCTTTGCCATTTTGCTCCATAGCTGTGAAATACCGCCATCAGAACAGAAATTCTTGTCATCACAGGCAATGATGAGACTTGATGGAGCATGCAAAATCACACTGAATATCAAATCAGAAAATACTGTGTTTACATTGTTTATTGAACTCTGCTGTATTTTATGGAATCTAAGATGATGTGGGATTGCCACTTATTATTTCAGTGATATACATAGCTTCACATCCTAGTGCCATCCCTCTATTCTCTCTTCCTTCATACTGCACTGCGTGTGCATAGTGACACTTGTGACACTTGTCAGTACTGCTGAAGGATTTTATTACAGCCACTAAATTGATCTAACCAAACTTTAGAACAGAGGGTGTTGATTTACTGACAATCTTATGCTTTCATATCAGGACAAAGTGAGGAGTTTCAGTCTGTCAGTTTTCTGAATCTGCTGCTCTGGGTGGCATTTCTACTACTGTTGTCTTATGACCCTTAAATCCCACCAACCACTATGATTAACATTAAAGACCTTGCAAGGTGCTGTTTCTACCTATCTGTGCCTCAGCAAGGGCACCTAAGTGGTCCTGTGCAGTTTGACTTAATTCTCACCTTGTTTAGTCAGCATCAATTGGTCTAATTAGTTGTGAGTGACATAAACAGCCCTTTTCACAAGCTGAAAATTGTTTTACAAAGGAAACTACTTAACTTTCCATCCTAAAGAATCTATAAATTAATTTGAGGGTGAAAAGGAAAACATGCAGGTCATGAATAGGCTTTCATTCTGGAGATTGCAGAGCTTGAAAACTATGTCCCATCTGGAACCTTCCTCCTCATTTTCCTCATCCTTCTCCATGCCCCTGGAAAGGAGGGCACTGCTGGGCCTGCTTTCAAAGCAGTACATGAACTCCTGCCTCACTAGCAGTGTATCTATGAAACCCAAAGCAACTCAACTTTGTGCTCTTGCTCTCTCTGCCTCTATAATATGGAAGAGCTGTGCTTGTGCTGCAGGTGTAAGGGGTTTATTTTTCTTTTTTTAAGTTCTCTTCTGTTTTTTTTTCTCTTTTCTCTTAAAATTATAGTTCTTGTAATAGTTCTGAAGACTACTGATATTGTTCCTGAGGCCTACATCTAGAAAATATCTATTCATTTAAACTCAAGAAAACTACTGGTGCAGGAAGACAAGAAACTATAACTTAATTGTTGCATAACTTTGTATTAAAATACTGTGTGAAGTAACAGTAGAAATTCAAGCTAAGCAGTTAAACTACTTAATATTCTCCCTTAAAATATTTGCATAAGTTCTGTAAGAGTAGTCTGACTGTTAGAACTCAATTGCAGGCAGATTTTAGATAAAGATTGCAAAGAAAAAATTGTCTCTGTACGGAGTGTCAAGGAACTAAGGGAACTAACAAGAAAGCCTCGTTGTGGATTGCTTTCAGGCCTTTCTAAACTTATTTTACTAACAAGCATGAGCAATGGTATTTTTTCCTTTCTGCTTTCTTCTCTTTTCTGCTTGTGTTGCAAGTGTGGCTAAGTTGCATTTCCTTGCTGTAGAATGGAGAGAAACGAATATTTTTAGACCATTCATTGCCTGCTTATTTCTTATTCCAGATGCAGCATAGCTTAGCTTACTGCACGTAAGGGCTGTTAATATCTAGACTTCTTGCAGAAATGTCTCATTACACTGTCATTTCAGGATTCCTTTTTCATAGACTAGAACCTGACAGTTGGGGTTTTTTGTTTACTTCTGGTAAATACTGTTAGTAACTAGATGTGGAAAATAGCTGTACATCTTAAAATTAATTGTCCAATTCTAAAGACAGAACTCCTCTCTTGACTTCCTGTCATGAATTTTCAAACAGAGCAAAATTCAAGAAAAAAATACAATTTCTTACTATCATGATTTCTTGGTATTTTCACTATAGGTAAATATCTGTTTTAAAGTTCAATCTAACATAATTTAGGAAAAGAATATTTCATGCTCTTGAGTCATTGAAAGCTAATGGTTAGTTCTATCCAGTTTTGTAATTATAACATATTTAAGGTAAATGTTAATTCAGAGATAGCTGTGTCCACTTACTTGCACAATTGAGGGGAATAATCACTTAGGTGCCTAGGAAAATTCTGAACATACCTATATCCCTGGAATAAGTTACTAAATTGTAGTGACAGCTTAATGAAGATAAAGCTGAGTACTTAATAATACCCTCTTTGTTACCTCATTTGATACCCAGAACTCTCACTTGATTTCTGCTATGAAAATGAGCTTTTCAAGGTTGTGTGGGTGGACAAAAATGAAAAACTTTAGAGAGATGGACCCTCATTCAGCTATGGGAGTAACTTTCACAATCAGTGATAAATTATTACTATGCATGTTTCCCGCAACAGTTCTGCTGGTTTCCTACCTGTTGAACTTGAGCAGCATATGATTACAGCATATAGGGGCATTGGAGAACTAGTATTTAAAACAAACCCAGAGAATTACAGAAGTGAAAGCCAATCCACTGTTGATTTTTTTTTTTTTTTACGAGTTTAACACTGCTCTATACATGACCTACAGGTAGCTTTATTAATGTTTTGTATAAGCAGCTCCATGTTCACTGTTATTATATGAAAAATTTAAGAGTTTTGTTAGGATTTTTCTTTGCTCTACAATGTAAGATTATTTTTAAGTACTGGGCACTGATTTGTCCTCAGCTTTGCTAGCTACTCTGCCGCCTTCCATGCTGTTGATGTTACTAAATTTGTGAGGCTGTAATGTCTGTGGTGTCCTACAGCTAGATGTAAATGTGTGCTCTGGAAAAAACTCTTTACTCTTCTAAAGTTTACTAAGATCTTTCATGAGTCCCTTATGAATGGGAGGCTCAGATGGAAGAGGAATGAGGCTAGGTAAACTTTCTCATTTGTCTTTGTGTTTGTTCTATAGCAAGAGCTTTATTTCCCAAGGGATGGTAATCCTAACTCTTGGGATTTTATGTGATTGCAATACATTTTAAGTGCTGTCAGTGGTTGTCTTACAGCATCTGTTTGTATGAAACTCCCCTTCCCCTTTTCTTTCCATTTCTTCTCTGGAAGGTACCATGAATGGGCTTCCTGAGCATTTGGTTGAGATTGGTGCGTATAGAGTCATCCATTTGTTCCCCAAACAGACTGTTTTATAGGATTGCATACCTGTAGAATTGTTGAGGTTGGAAAAGACCGGTAAGATCACAGAGTCCAGCAATCAGCCTAGAACCAGCGCCATGGTCACCACTAAAACATGTCCTCCAGTGCCATATCCAAAAATGATGACTCCACCACTTCCCTGGATACCCTGCTTGATAACACTTACCATAAATGATTTTTTCTTAATACATACTGTAAACCTCTCCTGGTGCAAATTAAGGCTATTTCCTCTCATCCCATCACTTTTTACCTTGGAGAAGAGACTGACCCCCACCTGGCTACAATCTCCTTTGAGATAATGGTAGACAGTGATAAAGTCTCGTCTCAGCTTCTTTTTTTCTTCAGGCTATATCCCTCAGCTGCTCCTTGAATGACTTGTGCTCCAGTCCCTTCACCAGCTCTGTTACTCTTCTGAAGATGCCATCCACCTTAGTGGGTGTACCAAAATGTTACCCAGAGGAATTGATTTCAGAAATACTTGAAGTTGTGTGCTATCCTGACTTGTCTGCTTCTATTAATTGATGCAATAATCACACATGAACAGTTTTTCTGCTAATGAAAGTGCATAATTGCTGACTTAAGTAGAACTCTGTCTGCTCATATGCATCAAATTTAATCTGGTTTGTATAAAATGATAATCTTTGCATCTAGCTGTATACTTATATGTTTTGTATATACTTCTTAGCCCACGGTAAAATGTTGCAAGGTTGTTTGGGCTTTTTATTAGGTATATTTTTCTTTTCAAAAGTGTGTGGTCTTGAGGTATGCAAATAGAGTGCAACTTTTCTCTCTGTGGTCCAAATAGCTCAAAGATTTTCACTACTCTTTATAGAGACACTAACATTTCAAAGAGAATAGATTTCTGGTAATCACTCAATTATTTTCTACGGACTTCCTATACCTTATGTCTCTTTAAGTACTGGACAATATCCTACTTCAAGCGGAAACAAATTGATTAAAACTTCAGGTCCTTGAAAATGCAATTGACAATTATATAATTATGTTTCTGGCTAAGGTAAATTTATGTTTAACTTAGCCTAACAGTTTAGTGAAAGTCTCTAGATAATTTTTCTCCCCTCAAATCCTGAAAAATGGCAGGTATTACTTGTGATGCTATGCGAACTCCTAAGTGCTTAAAAATCTAAGACTGAAAGCTGATTCTTAAATGGAAACAAATCAGTTTAGAAAAAAGCTTGAAGGCACTGTCTGTGCAGTGTTACATAGCTACAGAACACAGTCTGTAAAGCTTATATTTTGAACTTTATAGTAAATGGGCAGGTATGTGTATTAACTGATAACTGTATACAGAAAACAAGCTGTTTTGCAGCAACTGTCTAAACATTTGCTGACTTCAAATAAACCTGATTCAAACCCAAAACATTGTAGCAAAAACAGGTCTAAGAATGTAGGTGTAGAACTAGATAAACCATTGGTGGTATGGTAGAGATTTTGATTTGGTTACTTGATTGTAACCTCCACATTTTACTATCTCAAAGCTTGTTTTGAGATACGAAAGTTGTTATAGTATATGTACATTGTACATGAAAGTTGTGTATAAGACAAAAAGCAAAATCTGAAGCCACAGTCATTACACAAGTCCACTCTGTCTGTTTGTTCAACTTCATAATTTAACTTCAAGATGGTATTGTCAGTTACTTCCTCTCCAGAAAAAGATTACATTTCAGAACAGTTTCCATGCAATGGAAGCCAGTGTTATGCAATACCTTCCCTCAAAGGTGTACAGTTTTTATCAGACCTCAGAGCATTTTTATGAACATGGAAAATTCCGTGGTTTCCTGTTGCTTTGAACTGTTTGCAGAGCTTGTTGACTCATAGACTCCCTGAACAACACTGACTATGACTGGACGCTTTAGTTTATGAATTAGCTGCTTAGAGTAACAAAAGCTTGCTACAAGTTCAGAAACAAGCTAGGGGAGAATATTTTTAAGACTAGCAGGACACCAGGAAAATGCTGTGGGATTAGTATGCTGACATTTGGAAAAAGCAAAAAGGTCTTTGTCCTGTCCTAAATCTGAGGATAATCAGCAAATGCCTGAAATTCCATATGCAATGTCCATGTTGTCTAACCTGGGGAGAAGTTTCCTTGGATGACAGCTATTACAGAGGCTCAGAATTCAGCGTATGCAAAATGACCACCTGCAAAACATGTGTGATGCCTACTGTGGGGGTTTGCAGTCCTCAGGATATTTGCCATGGGGCAGGGTCTTCTGTGCCCAGGGCTGTAATGGCATGAGGACAGCAAACTTTTTGTCCAGTCTCCACCACTCCAACCAGCTTGGAGTGTGGTTGCTCTCCCATTTTGAGCTCAGGGATATTGTCCTGTTTTCATCTGCATGTGACATCATCTTCCTCTGAAACTCTTCATATGAAACTTGATGGATGAAATCTTGCTCTGTTTGCAGCAAGGAAAAATCTCAAAGGCACATTTTGTTGGACTTGTTTTGAAAACAGTCTTGTATGTGGACTCCGCGTGTGTCAAAGCCAGGAAGGCTGGATAATGCATGGGAGTTTGTAAGATCCATGTTGGAGAAATAGACATTGACATGAGTCTCATGGAATTTTCACTATCAAAACTAAGCTGAGTAACAGCACCCCATTACACATGCTTATTCATTCCCTTTTCATCTTACTGTTTGGGGAAAACACCTCTGTTGAGGTAAACTTCCAGGTGGCAGGCAGTGCCTGTTGTGGTTCCTTTTCTTTTAGAACTCAGTTCCTCTATGGGCCACAGTCACTCAGTGCTAGCCTATTTCTGTGTCTGCTTCTGCCTGGGTAGCCCTTCGCTCCAGCTCTTGCTTAAGAGTCATTGCCCATGTCTCTTTTGTCTTCATCTACAGTCCTGGCCTGGTCTGGTCTTGTGGCCATACAGGGCGGTTCATTACCTCATCCTACATAGTGCAGCAACTTGTCTGCCAAAACACTGTCGATTTAGCCCAGTATGGAGGAGGAAGGGAGGGTTGTATCTAATTTTTAATATTTTTTTCAGCATCATTAACACTCCATAAGGGGAGGCAAGTAGGACATCAAGTGATGTTGTAGAGATTCATACTTTCTTTTCAGTGGCCTTATTGTATTCAGAATAACTAAGATGATGGAATCCCAGCCTTGAGATATTATAGGTTTTATGGCATTCAAGATAATTTTGGAGTCATGGTAAACAATGGTGTGAGGGCAGAAATAAGCAAAAAGAGGTCTTCACCACTAGGGCTGTAGAAGTACCAGACATTAAAGAATAGATGATTTTTTTTAAAAAAAGAAGCATATATTAATTATGGATTAGCAAGAAAAGTACTTTCTAACCTTCTATACTAACTTAAGCTTCTTTCATGCAATCTTTGATTAGTGTAGCATGTTTCCTATATTGAGCAATCTGCATTTTTTTTTTGTAAAGGCTGTGTTAAGATGTCAAGATGGAAAGAGTGGTTGGAAACTATTAATTCAACTGTTAGTAAAGATTAATAAGGTTTGTCTCCTAAGTTTAGCTTAGGACTGATCGCATATCAATGAATGAATTTCTATATTGATTATGGAAAAGCTTGTTGTGACTCTGCCTGCTAAAGTAATATTTCTTGTGCTTTACTCATCACATTGCTTCTGGGGTCCAGGGGGACTTGGCACTTAGTTCTTGTTAGTCTTTGTTTGACCACTGTAATGTTACAGCCTAAGGCAATTAAGAACAGCAGGATATGAGCCTTAATGTTTTTGCCATGCCTGAGCGGACATTTCTAATAGTCAAACTGTGTTACCATGGCATTTTTATTAGTTTGTTTTCTTTTTGTTTAGCATCAGTATATTTCTGGAAAAATGAATTGCCTCACTGTGTGATTAGTGAGGAGTTCTTCTCTTAGTTCCTATTAATGTCTTTAATGAGTACTGAATACCATCTGATAGTGAAAGATGAAAGGGAAAGCTGCAAGGGGAAGAGAAGAGAGGGAATAGTAAAAAATTGGTAGGGTGGTTTGGTCTTTTACAGGATTGATTTTTATTCTTTAAAGCTGTTCTTCCCTCCTCAACTCCACATGGGCAAAAATAAGGGGATGATGCTATGTAGGGCCAATAGTTGGACTCTATGGTCCTTGATGATCCCGTCCAACTCAGCTTATTCTGTGATCCTGTGAAAAATAAGGGACTTATTTTTTTATATAGAAACACATATTATAATTTTTAAAAAACAATAATTGTTTGACCACCTATCTTCCTGTTTAACTAGTATTCCTATAATTAATATTATTTCAGCTGAATTGATTGAAACTTCCATACTGGCAGGGCATTGTGTCCTTATGTAGATAGTGAAGGAGCAAAACTTTTATGTAATGATGTATTGACTGAAGTTAAAAATATTTTTATATGTTCTATGTTGCTTGTTCACAGATGTTTCAGAAGATCTAAAATTTAAGTAGCTCTATATACTATCTTACTATAGAAAAGTACAGATGACGTAATTGTACATCAGCTTTGAAGGACTTCAGGGGTGCATCAGTGACTGGTTCTGTAACACATTTAATCCTGTAGATACATAGTGCATAACTTACATTAGCTTGCAGAAATAATCTTCATAAATGTTCATTGACAAGTGTCAAAACAGTGTTCTAATTCTAGACTCATCTGAAGTTTAGTGTCTTTGTCAGAAAAAAAATCCTAATTACCCCAGTAATCTGGCAAAATCATGATTTATCCAACTAGTTTAGCAAAGGGAGCTATGCTTTTTCCACAGAGTGAAGACAGCTTGTCATTCAGTAAAGCTGTACTTAAAACATGGAAAGACAAGACTGTAACTCTAGTTTTATCAGAAGTGATTAAAAAAGTGGAAGTAAGCTTCATTTAAACTGTTCCATACCTGCCTATACTGTCTGTGCCAGCCCCACACTCTGCCTTGCAGAGTGCTGTGGTTTGTCTTGAGCAGCACTGCTAAGCAGTCAATAGGAGCATGCAGGCCACCTCATCAAACAAATTGAGGATATTTAGGCTGTAGATTTTTGTGATGACAATGCTGGAGAGCAGCATCTCTGGGCTGAACAGTTAACTGACACGTGCTTTAGCCATATAGTGCTCACCTACCTTTTAACACTTTAAAATCCCAACCTGTGGTGTGTTAAAAGTCCCAGTTATGTGATATACTGTACTGGGAGTGAACAGAGCATCAGTGCTGGTCAAGTGTATATTCATTAACCACACATCTGTATCTTGGATTCAGTTCTTCTTTGGTCTTTAATTAAAATGGTCAGAGCCTTTAGTTTCCTTTCAATGTCAATATTCATCAAAACAATTGTCAGGCTTCTAAGATTGATTCCATATTTTTTGATGGGCTTTTTAATTTTTCAGGGTTAAAGAGCTGGTGCATTATGTTAATATGCATCCCTTGATATTGGCATATGCTTAACTGGGAGGTAAATTATAAAATAGATCTAATATTGAAGACAGCTAAAGTTTAAACTATGATTAAAGAAGTAATTTTAGATATTCAAAAGAGCAAAAAGAATTAGTTTGTTCTGTTAAACAAAAGGTCTATAAAAGCCAGTCATCTTTGCATAACATTCATGTGCAAGAGACTTGGATCAGGAAAACAGCAATGCAAGCTCCTATAGCTTGGTGATTTACAAGGAAAGTATGAATTGGTGCTGAGTGTACAATTCTGTGGAGAACTAGCATGTGGATTGATCCCCTTGTCCTCCCTTCCTTTCTCTTTGTATTTCACTGAAACTCTGTTTTGCTATCTCTGGTCTGTTCTGCATACTTCTGTCATTTCATCCAACACGCAACATAGGAGAACACCACATCTATTATCTGGTGAACTTCAAGGAATCTTGACTCCCAGCTGGGTAATACAATTCTACTACTGAAAGCTGCTCTCTCTGCCAAGCAATAGACATATTTCAGAAAGTTCACGTTACCCCATTGTAGTGAGGCCAAATTAAACCCTTTTGGCTACAAGTACCCACGAATTCTGTGGGTTTTTTTCACTTTCTTTTATTTTGAGAAAAAAAAGTATTAAAAACATACCTCTGAAAAGAAAATGAGGACAGGGCAAAGAGTATGTTTTTACACCCTGAAAATGAGGTCAAAATACCCAAAATGTTAAATTCAACCAAAAGTCCTGATACATAGTATCTTTGGAATTCGATGGCAGCATTCCTTAAAGAAGACAGCAACCAAAAGGTCATTAAAATGTAGCTAAATTTAAACTGGCAGCTACATCATCATAGAATAGTTTGAGTTGGAAGGGACATAAAAGCTAATCTAATTCCAACCTGCCTACATGGGCGGGGACATCTTTCACTAGTCCAGGTTGCTCAAAGCCCAATCCAGCCTGGCCCTGAACACTTCCAGGGATAGAACAGATGCATCTTCTCTGGGCAACCTGCTCCAGTGTGTCACCATCCTCATGGTAAAAAATTTCCTCCTAATGTCTTATCTAAACCTGTCTTCTTTCAGTCTGGAGTCATCACCCCTTGTCCTGTCACTGCATGCCCTGGTGAAAAGGTCCCTCTAGGTTCACTTGTAGCCTCCCATTAGGTACTAAGAGGCTGCTATAAGGTCTCCCCAGAGGCTTCTCTTCTCCAGGCTGATCAATTCCAACTTTCTCAACCTTTCCTGGTAGGACGGGTATTCTATCGCTCTAACCATCTTGGTGGTATCCTCTGGACTCACTCCAACTATTCTATGTCCTTCCTGTGCTGGGACCCCAGGGCTGATGCAGCCCTGCAGGTGGGGTCTCAGCAGAGCAGAGCAGAGGGGCAGAATCCCCTCCCTGGCCCTGCTGCCCACACTGCTCTGGATGCAGCCCAGGACACGTTTGGCTCTCTGGGCTGTGAGTGCCCATGGCTGGGGCATGTCCAGCCTCTCACCCAGCAGCAGCCCCAAGGACTTCCCTGCACGGCTGCTCTGATCTGTCCTCCCCAGCCTGTGCTGATAGCAGGGCTGCTCTGACCCAGGTGCAGCACCAGCACTTGGCCTTGTTAATACACATGAGATTCCCAGGTGCCCTCCCCTAGAGCTGGTCCAGGTCCCTCTGGATGGCATCCCATGCCTCAGGTGTGCCAGCTGTGCCACTCAGCTTGGGGTCATTTGCTGGTTTGCTGAGGGTGCAATTGGTCCCATTCTCTATGTCATTGATGAACATACCAAAACTGATGTCCCTTGGGACTCTGAGCCATTAATCCCTGCCCTCTAGATGCAATAGTTGAACCAGTTCCTTATCCACCAAACTCTCCATCCATTGAATCCATCTCTTCCAATCTAGAGAGAAGTATGTTGTAGGGGATTGTAAAGTCAAAGGCTTTACAAAAGCGCAGATAACTGACATCCACAGCCCTCCCCTTGTCCACTGATATAGTCACTCTATTGTAGAAGGTCATCTTATCATCATCTTAGTAATACTAGAATGTTTTTAGATTTCTGTGCAATGCTGTATGTCCTGGTAGCGGTCGTGGGGGAAAAACACTGTAAATTCTAAATGATAATAAGGGAGGCTTTTTGCCTCCTATAACTTTATTTGCTAAGCAATTTACAATTTGAAATGTATTTTATACGTTATTTAATGTTAGTATAAGTACCTTCAGGTGTAAATGAGGGATTCATAACACACGTTCCTGGCCTTAAGTAATGTTAGTTTTAGAGTAATTGCATTGAATCAGCCAGTTCAGATCCAGCTTGTGGCCTAAAATTGATGAGAATAATCAGAGTATTAGAAGATTTTGGAGAAGAAGTGAACTTGAATTTATACGTGTTCTGCGATGTGCAGTGTAATGAGAGAAGCTAGATATGCATTAATGCCATTTAGTTTAAAGAGTTAGATGGGCAGTGAAGAGCTGGGGAGATGATGGGATGGTGCTGAATCTGTGTTAGAGATGTCTGTGTTTATCTGACTCCACAATTGGATGCTGATTTTTGCCTTAGAAGAATAGCAATTCTTTGCATATATGTATTAACAAGCTTACCTGCTCTGCGCAGCAACACATACAGAGGGCATCAGGCAAGTTTTATCATGCAGAGTAACTTGTGTACATCCAAAGGGGCATAACTGGCAGGTAGCTTGCATGCGATGATAGTATGTACAAACTAGATTCTTCTAATGAAGATGACTTCTCTCTGTCCTTCAGGGAACAACCCATCTTCAGCACCCGAGCTCATGTCTTCCAGATTGACCCAAACACTAAGAAGAACTGGGTTCCCACCAGCAAGCATGCTGTTACTGTGTCCTACTTCTATGACAGCACAAGAAATGTCTACAGGATAATCAGTTTGGATGGCTCAAAGGTAAATTTTATTTCAGAAAACCTAGTTGTCTGGAACATTTTTGTTACTATTTTCTAGTCTGAAGTTCTTCATATTTCTTCTCAGATGTTTGTATCATTATCTGACCAACAGATTACTGACGTCTTAAAATGGTGACGTTGCCTCATTATATGTTTTAAGTGTTTATTTGTAAATTCTGTTTTCCGTGTGGTTGTATTGACTTCAATAACTATTGCTGAATTGAAGTGATGACCTGTTCCTTGGTTAATGCTATGAGAAGGCTAAACAGACAAAAAATTGTACAAAAAAGTACAAATTGGGTTATACAATAACTTGTTTTCATTTCTGTACTCAGTCATTTATTAATATAATTAGCTTCAGCACTATGAAGGACATCTGTTCAGTGGCCATAATCATTTAGTAAATCCTTTGTTATGTAATCTTCCAATTTTTGCTGTAGAGAATACAAGGATTGCCTCCTAATAAAGCCTGCCTAATAAATGGTAAGCTTTTATCTAGACTCAGTTGGTTTGGTTTTAGTGGGGATTTTTTTGTGTTTTGGTTGGTTTGTTTTTTTCATCTCTTTTAACTAGAAAGGATGTTGTGCTGGGCTGCTGCTGTTGTAAAACATGTTGTCTAAGAAATTAATTTGATGTGCAGCAAATCCTTGAATGTTTCTACCCACATAGCTATAATAACAGTAACTTTACAAACAGTGTAGCCAAAAACTCTACACTAAGGGCATTAGAGATACACAGGCAGTAATCAAGAGTTGTGTTCCTTTCCAGAGACTTTCATTTGAAGCTTTTGGAAATGCATTGGTTCACAATGATTGGAAGCAAAATACTCTGTTAAAAGCATGGTGGTGTTCATGGATGTTTTTATGACTACATACTGAAAGCTGAAAATTATTACCCTGCGTTTTTTTTAAATATCCCGAATATTGCTATTTTAAATGTAAAAGGAGATTTTCTATCACAAAGAAATATTTAGAAATTGATCACATAGTCAAAAATCTGCTTCAGGTGGCTGAGACTGGTATCAGAGACTACCAGATTTTTTCCAGCTTTAAGTTTTACTTTGTTTTTAAACTTCTCATCCTTCAAATGATCCAATTTGTTTGTCAAATAATTAAAATACCTTTTGAGTCAGGATTTATGAATAAAGACACTGGGATTGGACCTAGATGATGTATGAAATCAAGACTACCAGTTATAAAATGTCATGCTTTAACTCATCTGGAGAATATACAAAATCCTTATTCTGACATCTACTGGGGTTCCTCTGCCTTCATCCTGATGCTGCATTCCTGCTGAGTGCCTGCTGAATTAAGCTCTTAAGTAGTTTTTCACCTACTTAGGTGTTCTTTTGTCTACTGCAGCATTCCCTTTACATCCAGTACTAATGGCAAGGAATATTGATAATGCAGTTCATCACTTTTATATACTCAGTGAGTGCTGCAATCCTAATAATGTTTTCATCCAAGTCTAGATGAAGGTCTAGAATCCTAGTCATGGTTAAGAGAGTCCCATTCTTTCAGGTATTCACAACACTGCTCTGAAACATACACAGGTGAATAGCAGAAGGGACACATGGAAGAATTTTAAGTGGGTTTCCAGCATAATTCCTGGAGAGTTCTTTTATTTTTCTTATAACCCCATCTTTTTTTTTTTTTTTTGTTTAACCATGTGTGTTTATATACAACATGGTATGTGCAAAGAGTTAAATGTAAATATAAAGCATTTTTAAGTTTGAGTGCACCCAGAGAGAGTCTTTGCTGTATGGTACATAGCTGAGTGCCAGTAACACTGCTGACAATACAGGTTACCAGTTGCCAGAACCACTACTGGTTCTGAAGCTGTCATGCCCCTCCCTCAGAGGGAGTAGTTCCAGCCAGGTTTTATTGTATACCTGGATGCTGGTAGGGTTTACAGCATCCTTTGGGTTTGTATGGTGGAGAGAATGATGTGCTCAGTTCTCAGGTGCTGAGCAGTAAGTCAGTAAGTAAAGGCAGCTCACATGTATGTTCACCTAGACTGCAGTAAGGAATGTTAGAGAGAGGTATACTGTAGATTTGATTGGTAATCCCATTTCTGTCCCACACCCTTCTCTCTCATTAGGTTGATGCATTTCAGAAGTATTTCTGGATAAAATTTAGCTTCTATCCTGATTATCTGAGAGTCATTGAATATTTCTTCTTGAAAACAAAAGGACATTTAAAGACATGATCTCCACTCTCCTATTGTGCATTTCAGTTTCCAGCCTGGATTTGCTTATGGGGTCTTCAGTTAATTTTGAAAGAGAGGACCTTATTTGAGATTGATTTAGCCAAGACAGATCCTACAGAGGCAAATCTCACTTTTAATGCATCTTGTGTAGTGTTTTCTGAAGCTACAGTCTCCTCTTGAAATATCTCACACCAGATATGATGCATGTCCCTCCATCTTGATTACAAAAAGTGTTCTAGGACCGTAAGGTGTTCAGTGTACATATATTTTATAGTCATGCACAACATTTGGAGCCCTGTTACCCATGGCAGAGAAATCTTGGTGCAAGTAATATCATAGAATTTGAACCTGGTTTCTCCGACCTCTTGAGTAAATACCTTTTATGTGACCTTTTTCTCCTACCAGTACCAGAATCAAGAGAAAGCCTGAAAAGCAAGGTTTCTTATGTAGCATGGCATGACAACACTGAGCAGTTGTTGCTATGGCTTTTGGTTCTCATTAATTATATACTCATTTCAGAGTTCCTTGGAAAAATGTGTTTTATTACTTCTTTCTCCTGGGTGATGGAACAAAGCTTCCATTATTTCTCCAGCAAGAGTACAGGGAGACTTTAGGATTATTCCGAGTCCCACTGTCTTTTCCATTTTGTCTCTCACCATCTCTGAAAAAAGGAAGATCAAGTATAATGTGGTTCTTGCTATGCTAGTTAACTCTCTGATAATTCTTTTCACGGATAAAAGACAGGAAAACAAATTTGAAATATTATATTCATCTAGAATAAGAGAAGACTTTGGAAAAGAGTGGTTTCCCAGACTGCAGGTTCCATGAACCTTGCATATATTATTACTCAGACAAATCTCCCATCATTGTTACGCAGATGATCTTGTTATTTTAATCACTGTCTCACTTCAGAGTGACAATCTTTTAAACGCTCAGTAAACATTTTAAATAAGACCTGTATGCACAAGCATTCAGTGATTTTCCTTCGAAGAATTTAAAAAGTTCTGTGTCTTAAATTATGATTGCCATTTGTTTTAGCACAAGATAAAATCGTTATTGACCACTACTATATATCTTGCAGCTGTTGGGTTTGCAGTTGGTAAAATGAACAGCTCAGACACATGGCCTATTTTCTCATCGCTAAAGTAATATGAAAGGGAAACATGAAAGCTATTTTATAATTCCAAAAAAGCCTGAAGATAACTAAATCAGTTTTCTTCAAAAGCTAAATGTCTTCCTGTCAGATTGACTCTGTTCTGTTTTTAAGATCTTCTTGTTCATTTATGGAAACAACATTTTTAAAAGTTGATTAAATATTTGGCACTTGTTATATTGATAACTTTGCAGTGAAATCTGGAATAGAGGAGAGCAGTTAAAGCAGTACCCATTTGAATGGACAAGACAAGATTAATTATAAGTTCTGATTTAAAAAATAAATGGCTTTTTAAAGCTGAATATACAAAGGTTTGTATCTAGTTCTTTCCAGAGGTAGCTGACACTGGACTGTATTTGTAGGGTGCTTTAGCATTACACTTTTAAAAGCATAGTTTTGCATGTGAGAGACCGAGCATACCAAGGCTTTTAATTTAGGGTCGATGGAACACCCTGATTTCCTTGTAAAATTGATAAATTCAGTGAAGGGCTTTTTTTTTTTTTATATAATTTTATTTTCTTTTTTTAATCACTGCGATCTGAGTGTAGTTTCCCCAGTCTTTGGACTGATGCTGCCTTCTGAAGTGAAGCCTCTTTATTTTTCTCTCTTGGAAAATAAAGGGAAGAATCACAGCCAACTCTCTCTCAACACAACTATTTTTAAAACGTTTTCCTCCTACCTTTGTCTCGTGCAAGAAAGAAGTTTGGCAGTCCACATAACCCAGCCTAAATACAGACTGCTGTCCAAGAAGCTATCCCATTCTGGACCAGGCACTCTGTTAAGGTTCTCTAGGCTGCAGCCTGTCATGTGGTCAGCAGAAACATTTCTACCAGGTTTTTGTCTGGGTTAAGCTGCAACCAGCTATGCTGCTGTTAGTGCAGGAAATGGCAGCTGTGAAGGCTTTAAGCCTGTGTTTTGCTTGGAGGTTTTCGTTCTCTGGCACTGGAGTCGTCTTCTGAATTGAGGAAGTTATGTCTGTGACATAATACTCACGCTCTCAAATATGTGATGCAAGTTTCAATTAATCAAGTAGAGAATGGGCCTGAGTTTAAGCAGACTGGACAATACAGCTAGAGCTGGAGTTGGGAGGAAGAATTTGTTCTACACAGTCCCCAGGATATTTAATTTCAAGCATATTACTGTTGACAGCTTCCACAGGAAGTCAGATTGAGCATTAAATGAGCTTACACAGCTCTGTTCTGGGCTTCCATCTGGTTATTTCAAAAGTGGGCTTCCAACCACTAACAGTGCAAAAGAAGATGAGAAACATGCAAGTAAAAAAAGTTCCAGAGCACTCTTTTCTGAGATGTCCTGTCTCACATTCTCTCTTTTTTTTCCTGTGTGCTATAGACAGCTGTTTTCTAGGTGATCAGTTGGAGGTGATTGTGTAGGTAGAATTCTGATGTCTTTATTTGAGCTCTGAACCTTTTGCCTAAACAAAGGAGAGTAATGTTTCATGTACCAGTGACATCACTGAGCAGCTTCTATATGAAAATCTGAGGCAGTGCTGGAGATAGTTCTCCATTTTCTGGTCACACAATCTTTTTCTATATGAAAATTTCAGGCAGTGCTAGAGATAGTTCTCCATTTTCTGGTCACACAGCAAATCCTGACTGTTGTGATGAGCCTCTTGGCTCAAAGGTAAGATTTCAGGTATTCCAGAATTTTCAAGGAGTTGTTCACAGTGGTAGGCAAAATTTGTATTTAGAGGCAAAGATCATCAGAAAGAATTGGCTATGTTTAGATTTTCTCATCTTCATTAATGTGAGTATAGTGTAGCAGCCAAAGTCACCAAGAAAGAGTTTTGTTAAATTTATCTGTGCTGCAGTATCTTTGCTTGTATTCTATATGTTGCAATACAATGTATTCTTTTTGGACTTCCTTGCAGTACTGCTCTCCGCCACTTCATCTGAAAATCACCACATGAACATGGGTGATGTTTGTGAGCTTGGCTGGCCTGTCAACTTGATTTTTCTCAGTCTTACCCTGTAGAATTTGTAGAAAGTTTTAATTTGGTGGTAGCAGTGCTTCAGTGTTACCCAAATCAGCAAAAGCAAAGGGTGCAAAGTAAACTCCTTTAAATGACTACTTATTTCAGTATCCATCCAGAAGTCCATATCACTCGAGTAGTATAGGCTGATTTTGACTTCTAGAGGATCTCAGCCTTAGGAGAGCAGTACTCAGTCTCTGTGATGTTAAAGTTTCTCAGTCACCATCCTAAGAAAATAGTGTTATGTTCTTCACATCTGTACAGTTTGTGCTTCACGTATGTACTTTTTAATGTGATGGAAATACTGTTGAAATCCACAGTGAAACTTAAGTTGCTTTAGTAGAACCAGCATATCACCTAGTAATTGCATTTTGTATTTGTATTATCAGAAGTTAAGGATGATATTCTTGCATCCTGTAAATGCAAGAGCAAGAGCAAGATCAAGAACTAGAGAAGAAAAATTATAACAAGAGTGGCTCTGCTTCTGTAGTTGGTGTATGACCCTGCCATTGTTAGCCTTGCTTGTATGTGTGTAAAGGAAACAGACTCTTGTAGAACAGAATTTTAAAAAGGAAATGTGCTCCTTTGTTTTATTGAGTGTTTTTCAGTGAGAATCTCATATGCTACAGGGGTGGGGAGAGAGCAGCAGTGGAGCTGACAGGCAACTTGAGAGGCACTGCCTTAGAGGGCAAAGAAATACAAGTGTGCGAGGACTTTGCTAGTTCTTATATGTAGAAACTTTAAAGGACTACTTGCAATTGCCAACTGATACCTACTCCCCTCCCCAGCTCTTCCTCCTTTTACACAATGTATGCAAAAATATGCCTTTGTGATTTTAGCTGGGATTGAATTAGAAGACTGTTTCCTACTTCCCAGTGTGTGTCTCATTCAGTGTATTCAGATAGTTGCCTACAATACTGGCATTTTCAATTATGAGTTGCCTTAAAAAAAAAATAAAACCCATGATGCCCATTTTTACAATTATTACCTTTTTCAGGCAATAATAAACAGCACCATCACCCCCAACATGACATTTACTAAAACATCCCAGAAGTTTGGTCAGTGGGCAGACAGCAGGGCGAATACAGTCTATGGCTTGGGATTTTCATCTGAACATCACCTTTCAAAAGTAAGTATGACCAGTGGTGACTCTTCAGCTTGTGAAGCTACTTAAGTGTATTTTATTCCTGCTCACTATATCTTGACTCAGTACTCACACCTGTCGTTATTTAAAAATAATTTACAAAAAAAAAAGCTCTGTATCAATCCTTATGGTGTAAAAGCACAAGAGTAAGTGTAATATCTGCAAATTTTCTTTAAAAAAAATTTAGATAGAAGTTAAAGAAGTAAAAAATTTGGAATCTCTTGTGTATTTAGTTTTCCTACAAAAAAACTGCTGGTAGTCTTCAGATGCATTTTTGTCTTTTAGGCTACATTCACTTTCACTTTTCTACTCTGTAGTACATCAAATTACTGTTATTTCAAAGTTTGCAGCCTTAAAGTAAAGCTAGCGGGAAATATATTCAGTGTAAAAGAAAAATACATTTTCTACTGGAATACAAAAGTTGAAATGTTTGCTAAAGTGGTATGTGCCATACATGAGTTTCTTTTCTAGTCTACTTCTTCAGGAAGGAAATAGACCTCATTCCAAGATAAGCAGTAATCCCTGTTTCTCAAACTGCTGGCACTGAACCTCTAACCATCCTTTCTACATTACTTGTTTTTGCTACTACCCTGGTAGATGAGTCCAGGAACCTGTGCAAGTGTGATTTTTGGAATTTCAGTTCAGTTTAAGAACTTACGTTTATATTAGGCAGAAAATTTTCAAATTTGAAATAAAGAAAAGATTTGGACATCCAAATGCAATAATAGAAATACATGTTTCAGGAAGGAATAATGGTGGCTAGCTGTTTGAAGGAAGAATAATCATAGCAGCCCTTTTGAGAAAGTACTTGTCACTATCCAAGGATAAGCACGGCCTGTGAGAAAACCATTAAAATGAGACCCAATACAGCTGCTTTGTTTGGTCAAGCATCAAACTTGTAAGATTCCTTTCTTCAAAGAAACACGAACACAAGACATTCTGAGTCATTCTGGTGTTGCATATGCCTTTGTGCAGTGAACTTGGAAACCTTGTCAGTTAATATGTTGTGTATGTCCTAGAAGAACTTGCTTACCAATATGGTAATAAATTTTCTTAATATTTCAATGGCTTTAGCACTAATGCTAATCTAGTTTACTACTCTCATAGACTAGCTTGTTTTTCTTATTCACAGGTGGTTCTTTGAAGGCAAAGCATCCTGCTGTAGTCATGCACACTCTGTTTGCCTGACTTCAAGCTCTAGGTTATCTTTGCCAGTGAAAATATGTTGGGTTTGTCTTAATCTCCTTTGTCCTTAGCTCTTTGCTTGCCCTCGGTCACCTTTTTAATTACAGTTCTTTCAATCCCATTCTTTTCACTGCCCTCAAGCAGATGTTTAGGACTTTTAAATATGCCTTTGACATAAAACTCTATATTGCTGTTGAAAAATTAATCTGAAAGGCTACATTTTTTCTTAATTTCTTTTTTGCTGAGCAGATACTCAGATTGCTGTTCTATGGAGAATAAGCAAATTTATTAAGAAAAATAGAATCACAGACCTTTTGTGAAGATTATGGTGAATCTATGGGTCCTTTCTAGCATATTGTTCCTGTTGTAGTATATTTTAATTATTACACTGATATTGATGTGAGTTGTAAGGGCTAGTTGTTGCTACTAAAATTTCTAAAGATTAAACTTTTTGTGTTATTTAAAAAATGATAAACATTGATGGTGAAAGAAAACTTTTCTTTAGATTAGAAGCTGTTCAGCCACTGGAGCTGGTAGGTATGTTTGGTTGGGAATCAGAAGAGCTGACTTAAATCTGCCCCGTAACTTGAGAGAAATCATGTCTGTATTCTCTTTCTTGTCTTTGCTCTCCCTCAGATTACTTACTCTCACTTCTGTGCATCATAGCCAGGTTTACCAGAGCACTCTGATACAGCTAGCACATTAGGGTTGTAAGTGTTTTAAGTTCCAGGGAGCAAAAGGCAGCCTGCAACCACAAAGAAAAGTTGGTCTAGTCTGTGACCAATTTCCATGTTTAATGATGCAAATAATCACAGGAGATAAAGTAAACTGTTTATTCTCACATTATTATCTGCATATCTTATAGTACATGTTTGATTTTGTACTATTTGGTTTTTGTTCACGTGCCCCTGTCCTTCAGAACTAATTGCTAGGGTGGAGTGCAACAATGGCAGCCTCTTTTCTGTACAATTATTGTGAATAGGGATCAGTGGAGTGAGACTGTCTGATGGAAAAGTAATGGCGCGCTAATCAACTTCACATACAAACAGTATAGATGAAAATTAATTAAACATTTACTTCTGTTCACTAGGCCTTTTTTCAATGTTAAACTGCAAATTCATCTCAAGAATGCTCCATCAGAAGATGGCAATACTTTAAATATGCCTGTTTTGGAGGATACTCACAGGACCATGATTTGTTGACAGAGTTCCTCTTGCTGCTGCAGTAGAAGAAACAGAATATCCTCTCACTTTTGGGAAAAATTGAGACTACTTTCTCATTCAGAATATGTCTATACTTTTGATAGTATTCTGATGTATGAGAAGAAATGCTCCTGTTAAGGTTTGCTGTCTTACCCGCTTGAGTTAGCTGACCTGATTAATTCCATAAAACTTAAAGAATATTCTAAATGAAAAGTGCGACCGTGGATACTGGCAGCAACCTTATGTAGTCTCCATGCACAGTTTTTAATCTTTTCCTCAAAAATTTGATCTTCCAGAAAACTTCTCCTTTTATACCATGAGACCTCATCTTAGTTATTCAGGAATTTTCCGTCTTCTGATTGTGTCAAGGAATTATAGAACATTTGTGAAGATCTCAACCAAATTGGGCTTTTTGGCCCTTTTTTAGAATGCTGCCTATTGGTCTATGATATTTAAAAAAAGGTTTCTATGGCTGTCTTATTTACTGCTTTTGTCTTCAGCCGTTTATTCCAAACCTCAGCATCATATCTGCCATTTAATAATTCTCTGGTCTTAAGGCTCATTTAAATAATAGGTTACCCATGAGATTTTGAGCTTTAAGCAAAAGTCTGAAAAAAATTTTATCTGGTTCTGGTGATCTGTTGCCAATTTCATCATCTGTTCTGAGACTTCTTTTGATGCTGGATTAAACTTTTGGGAAAAATAAGCTTTCAAATAGTGTAGCAAATGAAATACAGGATATACAAGTGGAGAGAAATTACATTTCCTCAGATACTAGTAGCCTACCAGGAAAAGGTTTAAAGACAGCAAGGTTTTTTTAGGTCTTGCATGAAGTTCTGGTTGAAAATATTTGGTGAGGTTGTGCCACACAAAAGGTAACCTTTGTACCTTGTATATACATTGACTGCAAACCAATTTCTTCATATGCTGCTGCCAAAGAGATTTAGAAGGTGTGGGAGAAGCTTCTGATACATTTGCAAAATCATTTCACTCTTAGGCTGATCATATTAAGATAATGTTCTGTATAAAAGCAATAGGACACAAAAACAAATGTGTGGCTACTTTACACTTTAATTAGTGTAGTGAAAAGATGAGAACTCTGAAGCCAATTTTTTTTTCTAGCCTGAGAAACCAGGCCCTATTCTTAACAAATTGATTTAATCTTTCACGTTTAAGCAGGCATATATTTCTAAATTGCTGCTTTAGCTGTTTTCTGGGAAAGGTGCATGTATCATAGAAATAAAACCTCATATGGCAGTTCCACATGCAATTTCATGATTTAATGTTCAGTATAGGCAGTTCTAGTGCAATGAATTTGTTCTCTAACTTGATTAATGTCAGTGAATGTTCTAGAGATGAATACAGTATTTCCACTGTTGCTCTTCTAATTAGCTATTGAAATTATAAATGCAGTTAAAATTTGAGAAGAAATCAGTACTGTTTCAGTCATGAAAGAGCAAAGTACCCTGAAAGCTTTCCAGGCTTGTGGTGACTGCCTTAGGCTTCAGAAGCAGATTATTTGTTGTTTGAGGAGGGTAAAATCTGAATTTGAAAGGCTCTGCAAGGCAGTTTGTCCCTATTATTAGCCATCTCTGAGGTGAGTTTCTTAAAACTACCAGCAACAGATCATGCTTCATTGCATTGTCATTTTCCTGACATATGAAGAGTGTGTATTATGCCTGAAAGATATGTCACTGTGTAACTCCTTTAAATGAGTATCTAATAAGGAGAAAAATTTTAAAAATTACTGACAGAATTTGACTTTGTGAAATGCAAAGTACAGCATTCTGTTCTGCATGTAATGTATTATTTCACGCCTCCTCTTACTCTCTTTTTTTTTATTCTTTAAACGTATGTACCTTCAGTTTGCTGAAAAATTTCAGGAGTTCAAAGAAGCTGCACGAATAGCAAAGGAAAAATCCCATGAAAAGATGGAGCTAACAAGTACACCCTCTCAAGTGAGTCTTATTGCCTGATTCAAGCATCAAACTTCTTGTCTGTGCTACTTACTGTATTGTTCCTTACATGCATATGTATTAAAAATTAAGAGGCAATTTCTCAGTTACTGTGAATCCTCTCATTGGTCAGCAAAAGTGTCAAGAAGGCTTAAAAATACTTCTAACATATACTGCAAACAAATCAAAGGGACTTGCTTTAAAATAAAATCGGTGCTTTTTTTATTCCTTTTCCTTTATTTCAGCTTTCCCAAGAAAATGAATAAATATGGTTATGTAAATGAATGGTACTAAACACTTTTTGTATTTTTTCCTATTGTGTCCACAAAACTTCTGGTGGTGCACTGTGAATAACTTTTATAGAACAACCATTGCACCAAAAGTAAAGGTTGAAACAACAGAATATTTTTACTTATTTCCTACTTTGTAGTTTTCTCTTGTGAGATGCGTTGAAGGAAGATGATAGATTCACAGGCTGGTTCTGGAGTTTTATTACTGTTAGCCATGATGTACAGGAAGAGTTTATAAAAGGTATTTCAAAGTATGAACTGAGTTAATCTAGGCATAATCGAGGACTCAGTTACTATATTCATATTTACATTAGTTATGGCTAAAATTAACTGTGACTACTTTGAATTTGCTTTGAAAAAAGAAATTTCTTGAGTCTTTTATGCCCCATCTCTCTTATATTCCCCCTGCCCAAGATTTTTGACTCAAGTTAACTATTTGCTTTGTTTTAAGCAGTAGTGAAGACAAAGGCAGTTCCTTCCCTTGGAGAATGTAAAAGCTTTAAAAATACAGCAGGGATTCCTGAGTTGAGTAGACTGAACCTTTCTTCTGGGGTGTCTTTTCATTGAATCAGTTTATCTTCAGTGCTTTTTACTGTAATAGGCTCTTTGATGGAGTAAGGATGGTGCGCAGTTTGCGGCATGCTGCACAAATACTTTTATTGCTATCAGAATGCTGCATCTGGTGTCCTACCAAGAGAAGTCAGTGGAAATCAGAACATACACAATGAACAAGTCTCGTGTTGTTTTCCCAGTAGGCATCTTGCCCAAACGCTAGGCTATCTTTTGCTGCTAATGGGAAATTGCTTGCTCCAATGAAATGGAAAAAAAAATAAGGCAGGGAGTTTTATGAGTTTACTGTCTCTAAATTTCTGATAAATTCCGCAGAGACAATGGAAGTATGTATTTCAATATTATACACTTGCCAGTAATACACACTTGACTTTAGAAACAGTGAAGTGCTTCATCCAGGCTTCTAGTTACTTGATATTATAGGCAAAAAATTATTATGCTTCTCTTTTGACACGTTGATTAATATTTTAGACTCAGAAGTTAAATCTGACACTGTCACGTGGGCTGACTTATTACATGGTTTGGAGGTAAATTTGAGCTATTCACTCAGAGACAAGATGCTTTTGTCTTGCAGTTCATCAGGGTTAAAGCTTTCTCTTAAACTGTGTGAGGTACTAATGTTGTTCATTTTCCTGTACAGAGTTCTTTTTACTGTTGAAACCTAACATTTTATACTGTAGGCAGTTACAGAAATGTTTCTCTGAGTGATTCTATAATGCCTGTTGAGGGCTGCAATTTCATTATCCCATACTTAAGGATAATTTCCTATTCAGGCCTTACTTTTCTTCTCTTGGCTTTTCACTCTGTTGATAAGCCAGTGCATTATTCTGAGTAATACAGTTAGTGCGAGTACTGACATATGAGCCTAGTAGACTTCACATACTTGTTCCCTAGAGAGAAGGGAATCAAATCAAGAACTTCAGAGTTTAGAACACATAAGAAGTCATGGCATCCTGGCAAACTCCAACACTTCTGTGGTACTGGATTCATTCAGTTGGATTCATGATTGGGAGGAGGATGGATGCTTGGTACTAGGGAGGGAAGGTGGGATCATAGAGACATTTGAAAGAGCACTGTATTGGTTTAGCATGAATCGTAGAAAAACCAATCGGTGATCTGCTTTGGAACTGACAGCCAAGTTGGCCAATCAGGTAAAAAGTGTACACCCCTGGGGACACATGGCTTAAATACAGGAATCTTGGGAGATTTCCCCCTCTTTTTCGATGGATCCGGCCAAGGTAACATCGCGGCCAGGCCCGGGTGGCCAGGCCAGGCCAAGGGGCCCGGGCCCAGGCCCCC
>WBMY01017036.1:115652-150233 GCA_013397315.1 Donacobius atricapilla
ATCCTATTGAGATGTCTTGAAGCCTTGTCACCAGTGAAGAAGAAGAAGTCCTTTATTGTGAAGCTGTGCATCTTTAAAAGGTAAAACCCCATGTTTAAGTCCACAACCCATATGCAGCCATTTGAAAGGCTACGTTCAGGGGCCTCACCGATGCAGTGTCGGGCAGACTGCGTTTGTGGGAACTGGAAGCCACAAACAGACTGTGTCTCTTGTGGAAAGTTACCAGAAGAATCAGGAGGGACTTGTCTCTCTCGAAAGACTGAATGAAAGACTATTTTATTAAGTGCTACTGACTTAAGAGTTCCGATGTTTTGTCTCTTTACGTTGTTTTGTGGAAAAGTAGATTGTTGCTAGGGAGGAGAGGGGTGTCTTTAAAAAGGTTTTGTGGTTGTTGTTTTTTTGTTTACCCTTTAGTATATGTTAATAAATCTAGCTGTTTCTATTTTTAAGTTGAACCTGTTTTGCCTTTCTTCTAATCCTATTCCACTAAAATGAAAGTTAGGTCCCCACACTACGTTTCACAAAACAAATTCGGCGAATGTGATAACCACTACAAGCACCTACTCTCATTCTTGTCATCTGCTCAAAGGTGGCTGCACAGCAAACAATTCAACTGTTGCCTTTCTGAATCATGTTATAGCTCTTCTTTGCCTTTTGCATAGTGATCCATTACAGAGGGGAGGAGAGTGAAAGAGGAAGGAGATAATTTTAGTGGTCAGTAAACACATGGCAAGAACCTGTTTTTTTTAATGGAGCTTTGATAATGTTGACAGGAAGGTCATTGGGAGGTATATGAACTCTGTAATAGTTACTCAGTTATCTAAAAGGATCAGTCTCTCTGCAGTCTTGGATATGCAGATATCTTTCTGTGTTATATTAGTAATAAGTAGGGAAATACTGCATATCAAAACCAGAAAATATACACATCAAGCTTAAAACTTAAATGGAATGTTTTATTTCTCTTGGTACAGCTTTTAAAAATGTCCGTATTATTTAACAATTAATTCAAGTATTGGATATGGTACATTTCCCACCCTCTCTATTACAGAATTCTAAAAGAGGAAAAGTACACTTTTCTGCCTCAGTATGCAGATTGAATGTTTAGGAAGTATCTTTAGAACTAATGTAACAGAACAATGCACAAGACATTTGCTGTTTACTATTGTTTGATGCAAGCCTGAAAATACCTCTGCTATATGTGAGTTTCAATTCTGAGTGCCATGCAAAAACTTGGGAAACTGCAGAGAGATAGAAAGCAAGAGATAACAGGAAAAATACCTCAGAAATTTGGTATGTGTTTGTAGTTCAAATATTTAGCAGACTCTAGCCATGTTAAAACTTCAGAGCAATTTTGCCTAAAGTCCACTGAAGTTAGGTTGATTCCATCAGCTGTTAGGTGCTTTAGCAAAGTGTTGTTCCTATGAAGTGCCTCAATGACCAGGAAGTAGAAGTTCCCTGGGGTTTTTTGATATTTTGTTTCATTGATGGAATATGTTCTTTGGATTCTTTTTTTTTTTGTGTGTGTGTGTGTGTGTATGTGAAACACATGGTAGAAAGAAAACCATACATAGCCTAATTTGCAGTTACCTAATAGTAGGAGTTCCTTTTCCCCTAAGCAACGATGCTGCTGATTTTAAACTCTTCATTCTCCTCGTTTCTTTAATACTCCCTGTTCTCCACCTGTCTACCAGCAGGCTTTAATTTCCCAGAATATCAGATAATAGATAAAATCACCATTTACTTTAACTATAAAGAGAACTTCACTTGATCAGAGAGACAGTGGCCTGAACTACCAAATTAGAAGAGAGATGCTCCTTTGTTGTATATAAGTCCCACTGAGTGCACTGGGCTTTCTCGAGATGAAGAGTAACATGTTTCTGTGTCAGAGAACCTGAACTTTTAAGCCGTCTGTATGAAGACAGATTCATATAACAGTACACAATTTATCTCTATCTGGTATGTCTGGAGGCTTTGGTCTAGAAGGAAGTTGTCTATTTCAAGACTTCTAAGATCACCTATGCACATAGCTATACCATCTGGTGTCCATTTAACTGAGCCTTAGGTAATAAAAACTTGCAATCCTCTTACCATGTTTATATAAAACTGAAATACTGGCTCCCCTGCTCTGCCACCTCTTATTTCCCAGATCCATCTTGTAATATAGGGAATCATTTTGCTCTTTTCATGAACTCATGGATCTTGCAGTGGCAAACTAGCCACAGACTATTCTCAAAAGATTCTCCATGCATGTATACTTAACATCTGGAGTTCACTGAGCTGCGTAAAGGAATAGCCTGATAATTGTGCCCACCTACCCACCCCCCTTTTTTTTCTTTAATTAAAAGTAACCTTAATTAGGTTTAAGTACAGAACCAAATAGAGCAGTTGGTACAGTTTGCAGGTGTACCCCATCAGTCTTGAGAGGTTTCACCCCAATCAGTTGGCATCTGAACCTCAGTTCTTTTTTTCTAAGGATGACTGTACTCTGATAGTTTATTTGGCCCTGATCATTTCAGGTTAAGACCTTTTTTGATTTCGGAAATTGTGAGGTGGGGTAATTTAATCAAAATAGTTTTGTCTGTGATTCTGAGCCCTTCCTGTGCAAACTATTAGGAATAACTATTGCCTGAAATGTTTTACAATCACATAATTTTTAGTGCAAGAAATGGTTGGTTTTGGCAAAATGATCCTTGTTTATAATATTTTGTCTTTTTTTCTCTGTAGAAGTACAAAATTTACTTAGAGTTTGTGAAAAAAGTTCTGGGATGTTATATGAATTTCTGCAACAAACACTTCATACATGTTCGGGTGGCAGTAGCCAGCACACTTCTGCTATTGCCAGCCAATGCAGAGAAGCACTGATGAATAGCTGTGCCAGGGAGGTGTATGGAATCCCTGCTGAGATGACAGTGTAATGCTCAATAACTAAACATGCTGGACTTGTTTTTGTTTATTCATTATTTTAGGGCCACTGACTTCTTTTTTTTCCTATTCCTTATTGTTATCACTAAAAGGTGGTTTGATCTGTGCTGTAATGTCGTCTTGTTTTACTTGAAGGACCCTTCTGTAAGCGCATGTGGGAGGTTTTTTAAGATGTTGAAATCTGTCTTTTGATGAACCACTATTATGTTTAGTGTAAATACTAAATATCACAGTGTCATCCCCAGATTTTGTAAAATCTGTAGTGGATATGTGAAATTATAATGGTATGCAATAAAAACTTAATTACAGATGCACATCTCACAAAGTGTTTCTAAAATACTTTACTCCTCTAATTAATATAAAATAGGAATATATTTTTTTTAAATATTTTTAAAAAATATTTTCAGTGTAAGTGCCTTTTTCTATTATATTTGGTGGTTTGTTCATAGCTCCATTAGAGTTGTCTGCAAATAAATTACGTATCAGGCAGGGGTAGTTGCAAATGTGTGAAAGCACTGAATAAACTGTACTTTTTGTGGAAGAGAAACACACTAGAAACTGATGTTTCTTGTGTTCATGAGTTTCCAGGCCATGATCCTTTAGCTATTTCATATACTGGGATGTTTTTCTGCCTTAGTTTTTGTTATTTGAATTTCATTCATATTGTAATGCTATGGAAGTACTTTACTGAAAAATAAACCTAGAAGGAACTTGTGCTTTTTTTTTCTTCTATTGAAATAATTTTTATGCATTTAAACCATTTTAATAAGTAGACTCTGATTTTATGTATCTAGTAGTAGTGTTGCAGGAATTTTATCTTAAAGACACAAGCTATGGAGATTTTTTTAGGCTGATATGTAATTTTTTAGAATACATAATGTAGTTTGAGAAGAAGAAAACCTTTAGGTCCAGAAAGTCTTTCATTTATTATCAAGGGAAACTGTCTATCCTATTGGATGGTGATAATAATAACAATAATAATAGTAGTAGTACTACTAGAAGACAAAACCACGCCATTCATATAGAATAATTTATTTGCCTCTTATATTGTCAGCTCTGTTCTTTTTCATACTTAAATGTACACACAAACATATGTACTGGAGTGATGAAGGGTAATGAAAACCATAGCAGTGCCTTATGCTGGCAGGCAACCATTAAGTTCCTCAGGTGTCCAACTGCATAGCCACAGCTCTGTGCACACCTGGGTGCACCTGGAGTATTCTCCTTCCTGGATAATACCCTGGCCAGCAAGAGCTGGGCCAGACTAACATGCCTGTGAACGTTTTTGCCTGTACCTTGCTGAACAAGTGTTCTTTACAGATGGCTCATAGGTTAAACTAGGAACACATCGCAAGTGGCCCTCCCACTGCTCACTTTGGTTAATAAACAGCAGAAAAGCTAGATTTTTAAACAAATACCAGAATTATTTGTTTCACTACATTAGGATGTAAAGTATGAGACAAGAATTCAGAGTGTTGAGAGTCACCCACTGTGTATCAGAATGAGGGTGGAATGTAATTCCAGGTAAGAGAGACATCTGTAATAAGTGGAAGGTTAGATCTTGAAAATAATTCCAAAGTCACTTGTGTTTTTTTTTCAAGATAATGTGAATCTTTTGCTAATATACTTCTATATTAAGTATGCATGATGAAATGTGACCATGAGGGATGCTGGAAATCTGAACACTATATTAACACTAACTAAAATCTGTGTATTGTTTGAGAATGAATGTTGGTGCTTTCTGGGCAGGTCAGTTTGTAATTTTAATGTGTTGTTTGTTTCACCTCAGGAATCAGCTGGAGGGGATATTCAGTCTCCTTTAACTCCAGAAAGCATTAACGGGACAGATGACGAGCGAGCAATGCCAGAGGTGACGCAGAACTCAGAACCAAGGGCTGAACCAACACAGAACGCATTGCCATTTACCCATAGGTACAGATTCTATTCCCAAATCCTGATTAAGTGATACTTATCTCCTTCCTTGTTAAAGGGACTTTCTCCCATGTTGTTTGGGGAGACAAAGCAAACCCACCTCTCACCCCAAAAATGGACTCATTTTTAGATTTGTAATACATTTTCTAACTAAAAAAAACTATGAGAAAATCTCTTGGAATACGATTTGGGGAAACATAGTCTAATCAGCCCTTGAACACTGGTTAGAGTAGGTGTCCCTTTAACAAGAATCAGTATTTCAATGTGCGAGCTCTTAGTAAAATCACCTGCTTCATAGAATATTCCAATTAAATTTATTTTTGTACACATTGTTTAAATGGCTGATGGGACTGGATGTCACCTTTCATTGGCAAGTTCTTGGAAGAAAAGTGACTCTTACAGCATTTTTGGATTATGAAGTTTAAAGCAGGCTCTAATTGAACAGTTCTCTGACAGTTGTAATATTTTTCAACTTTTTCTGAAAATGCGAGAGAAGTGCAGCTCTGCTTCAAACTGAATTCTAGTTTTTTGCACTAGGAATGCTGTGCTCTGTTCTTTGAGAAAGGTAGGACTTTTTATTTAATTATACAAGTGACAAGTTACAGTGGATGTATCTTGCCTATTAGAAGTAATTGTAATTGTAAAGGAGTTGCTCTCAATAAAACGTAATTTATTGGGAACATGGAGAGTAAGTGAAACATTTAATAAAGTTAGAACACAGCTAGAAATACTAGATTTATTTTTTTTGAAACATTTAATAAAGTTAGAACACAGCTAGAAATACTAGATTTATTTTTTTAAGCATTATGTAATTCAGCCTAAGTAGAGTTTAAGAGCTCTTGATCAAAATTTGGGGAATATTAACACTTAAGATATGTAATGCAATTCAAAGTGAGCACAAGTGAAATTAAAATGGTGCAGAACATCTCAGTTTTTGTAAGAAAATAATATTGTTAAGTATCTGGGGAAAAAGAAGCATTTTTCAAGTGAGGAAAACACTCTTAGACTATTTTTTTTAACAGAGTGATTCTGTTTATAGAGTCACCAGTGCATGTACTGTATGTTTCAGAAGAAATGGTTCATTATGAGAATGCTATTTGCATGGTGAAGGAGTATTACAAATGTTGCAGATGTACCTGTTTCTGTAACAAGTTTGTTTAAACTGCTTGATTGTCAAAACTTTCTATCAATATTTTTGTGAAAAGGAGTTGTGATGAAGTCCGCACATGAGTAGTGTGGTTTGTTCTTTTAAAGAAGTGATAGTTTGAAGATGTCCCCTCTGGTTCTGCATATGTAAATATGTTTTCTGGTATGTCATTGTAGTAACTAAGTTTAGTCTCCATTGAGCATTACTGAAGACACTTTTAAAATACTGTTGTCATTTTTAATGATGTAAAATAGAGTTTAAAAAACTTTTACATGCATTGCATTTTTCTATCTACTTAATGTATGCAGTGTGAGTGCCTAGTTTTAGGTTTTTGTCCTGTTAGATATCAGTAGCTAGAATTAATCTTCCAACAATTACTCTGCATTTTGAGGTTTACTTCGTGTTCATTCTCAAAAGACCAGTGTCTTGTTAATGGTAGCTTCCAATTTGTTAGTGAACTATTACTGAAGAAAACCCACATTTATAAACCTCTTTGAAATAAAGTAAATTTTGGAATAGGTGAGGATTTTATTATAAATAAGTAAGTATTATTTATTTATTATTAATAAATAAAGATGCATGAAACACATGCACAAAGAAGATGGAAAGTGAAGCCTCCAGGACTGTGTTAATCCTGGTTAAATGGGCATGGTTTTGTAGAGCGTTTTCACAATAATGAATTGGCAACTAGGTTGATGCACCTAGCTGCTTGTGCTATCCAAAAGGTTGCTCTCTGCAGGCAGTTTGCTTGCTGTGATTTTCATGAAAAAAATTAAAACCTTATGTCCCAATTATTGGAGACTACCTAGACTTCTCATATGGCAGAAGTACAGAAAAGACCCATGCTTCCCCTTGTTCCCTGCTTTTCTGATGAGGTGGTGTGTATATGCCACTCCGTGTGCTGAACTGAGCCCTTTCCCTGTGCACCCTGGTAACTTCTGCTGATCCTGAGCCTTTTCCTTCTGCATCCTACATTTCAGCAAAGGTAAAGTTTAGTCAGCACTTCTAGGTGAGGAGGGTAATGCTGCAAGGGCATTTGAATGTTGTCTTGTTTGTGGCATTTCTTTTCACTTATTTGCCTTTAGTCTTGAAACTGCTGATCAATCTCTAGGTGCTTTTCAGAAGAAAAAAGTATTGTGGATTCCCCTGCAGTGAGTTTAGCTGTAGGGAAGACAAGAGAGTCACCCAGGCCGATTTACCCAGCACTGAAATAACACAACCGTAGCAAGTTCATTTTTTTCAGTAAATGGCAAAGCACCCATTCTGCTCTGGCATTAACACCAGGTGTTTATTGCGTGAAGCATGAGCAGGGCGTGTGTTGGGGCACCGGGGAGCAGGTGTGGGGCGGCAGAGCAGGAGCCCATGTGGTCAGGGGCCGGTGCTGCAGCTCAGGGTGGGCAGCTCTGGTGGTGCAGCTCCGGTGCTGCAGCTCAGGGTGGCCAGTGCTCAGCATGGGGTGGGCAGCTCTGCGCGGCAGCAGTGGCTGCACCTGCCAGAGGGGCTGCACCTGCCAGGGGGGCTGCCAGACACAGTGGGGCCCGGGGCCTCTGTGGCAGGGGAGAGGGAGGAGTAAAGGTTTGAAGGGGGATACTGTCAGAACGGGGTTTCACATCCTTGCGTGAACTGGAAGTCTGGCAGGAGCAGAAAAGATCAGAAATTACAGGTGTGAATGTCGTGTTTTAGTTTGTAGCCTACTGCTTGTCATTTTTAGCACGCACCCCTGAAAAATGTTCAGTTGGATTTTGTTATAACTTGTCTTTGCTGGCCAGTAGCTGAGGTCTTTTATTTCAGCAGCATGAGTGGAGACTACTTTTGTATTTATAGTTATTTTCTGACCCCAAAAGTCATCATTACTCAAGTCACCAGAGTTTTACTAGAACTCAAGTGTCTTATTATTTCAGTAAATAGTTGTAAGAATTGAAATTAACATTCTCCAGAATATGTCTAAAATTCCATTAATATTCCTTGAGCATTACAGTGCTGAAGTCTTGTTGCTTCAATTTAATTCTCATGTGGAAACTCCTAATGCTCTTCACAAGTAGTGTAACACAGATCAACTGCTTGAGAGATAAGGGTACTAAACAGTTACAAGTCTTGCACTGAAGATAAACTCTTGTAATTAAATATCTTGCCTTTTTTAAAGCTGTGTATGATGATTAATTTTGAACAATGAAGTAATATTACTGTGAAGTCCCACCCCCAGTAACATACTATAGACTGAGCACTGCTGTCATGAGTAAGTTGTTGCCATGAACAAATGAAGTAAAATGCAGCCTAAGGAATGGCATTAGAATTTTAAAAAGTTTTGTCTGTGACATGGATCAGTCCTTTTCTGAAAAACAGCTAGTCCAACAAGACTTTTTTTTCTAGCAGAATCTAGGTAATCAAATCTAACATTTAAATTAAGACTCTAAAATAAACATTTTTTGTTCTATGTACATATTTCTGTTCATAAGTAAAATTTAATTTCCTCAGATTTATTTCCCGTTTAAAAACATTTTCCACATTCTTCAAGTTGTGATTTTTTTGTCTTTTTCTCCAACTGAAAACTGTTGATTACAAGGTGGGGTTTGGAGAGAAAAAAAGTTGCTAAAAGATTTTGACTACTACAGATGTGACTGACTTTTAAAGTTTTCACATGATCAGGAATTGTCTACTATGCACCGCGAGGATTAAAACTTCTATTAAAACTATTCAGTTTTATTATTTTAATTATATTCTAAGGCTGAATAGTGGATCTGGTGAACTTTGCAAGTGCTGCTTTTTGATAACTGTTGAACTTGCTCTTTCACTCTTGAAGGGAATACAATTGCTTATAACAAGCTTTATTCCATTTTTGACACCTTAAGAAGCTGACAAAACACATTTTCAGAAAGAAAATATAAGTGGATTCATCTTGGACAAACTTTGAAAGTCTTCAATTTCCTGTCAACCATGACTTGTACCTGTTACCTCATTTTATTTTGTAATACTTAAACTTGGAATTTCTATTGCATAATGTATTGATCTGACAATATATCATGTGTGTGTTTGTGGCTTGTTAGTTAGAACTCCTATTTTTGTATTCAAGTTTTTATTAGGAAATTTTGACTCATTGCCTTAGTCAAAATGGACTTAATTCAAATGATGCTTATATCTTAGATATGTTATTGTCTAGACAGGTTACCATTTAATAATGCTGCATGTAAATCCAATGCTGTACAACAAAGGAAAACCAAAAAGTCTTGCTGCTAGGTCATGCTCTTTCTGAGTTTTCATTAAAAGTTGTATATAGAAATCTCTTCAGTAGATTTTTTCACTGTATGTATTAAAACGACTCACTTCTACAAGCTTAAATATTGTAGTTGTGTTATAGTACAGGTACTTTGTGAATCAGGCAGAACTGTTAACCTGGCTTTAAGGAAAAACTTTGACTTAATTATTGGGGTGTTTTGTAATTTGAATTTACACCCAAATTCTATTATTATAAACATCCTGGATGTTTATTATAGAGTTATGCTTCCTTATCAGGTAGTCCTGTGGTGGGTATTACTTTCTAAAAAATTCTTAGGTTTGAATGTTATTTAACTTGATCAGTGGATAATTTATTTTTGTGAGGAAACTCACAGGCTCTCTAATCAAAGCTGCTGCTTGAAGAACAGCTATGAGATGAGATCAAGCTGCTCTAAACTTTATCCACTTGGGTTTTGAAAGCTTTCTGGAGTGGAAAAGGGTAAAACCAGGCATTTTTTGGAAAGATTTCTATATAACAAAAAGGCAGCAACTTCTTCACATTGCACAGTACTACAGTGAACTGTGACATTTTAGGGCACACTAGAGGAATTCTGCAAAATTCAATTGCTCTGTTGAACAAGATTATTATTTCCTGTGTCACATTCAGAGAAGAAACTCAGAGGTGATATGTTCCAGCTGTCAGTGTAAGCAAAGAACTGGTTAATACAGAAACTTAGACCTAGATCTGACTTGCCCTCAACCAGCATTTCTTGATGTTGTCAAGGCCAGCTGTACTGTTCTTCCGGCCTCTTGTGCTCCACTGGCATGAGCCTGGTGCTCCTCCTCCTTCCCTGACCCAATTCCTGCTGCTTCCCAAACTCCTGCATTTTGCCTGAGCTGTTGGAATCTAGCTCAAGTAGGGTCTCCTTCAAAATAAAGGTTCCTGCTAGGAAATCAGTAATTTGAAAGGAAGGTCTCACGTTGTGTTTGTGTAATTATTCTTTTTATGTCTGACTTCCCTGATTTTGGCAATTTCTGATGATTCTTTAAGATATCTTTGAAATACATAGTAAACCATTTTCATAAGATATCTCTGGCAATGGAAAGAGAGGTGGAGAGGAAGAATGTCCATGTTGTATGCGTTGTTTAACTCTTCAAAATTAAGAAACTCTGGAACTAGTAGAGCTGATTTTAATAGCTGGGGACATGGGTGAAAGCAAAAAACTAAAAATAATCTAATGTTTAAAAGAATAATTTCAACATCTCCCTTGTGTACCTAGGCATGTTCTTATTTAGGGTATGTGAATTGCTTACTTCCTGAGGTTTATTTAGTGAGAGCTCCAAGAGAATGATGTAAATTATATGAGCTGGGTATCTGAAATTAGATTATATAAATACCATCCTCAGGGACAAGAAAGTGCTCTTGTAATACACCTGTCAAGTAGAGGAGGAATATAATCCTTATGCAATTTATATATAAAAAAAAAAAAAAACACAAGAAAAAAAAAAAAAACAAAAGCAAAACAAAACAAAAAAACCACCAAAAAACCCCAAAACCACAACCCCCCCCAAAAAAAAACCCAAAAAAACCCAACAAAACAAGCCAAAACCATGCTAATTTTACTATGTGAATTTCCCCCCTTTAATCACATACATAAGAGAAAAAAAAACCTGAACAGAAACCAAAAGAAAATTGTCTTACTTAAGGAATGAAATTCTATTATTTAAGGAAATCCGTTGGGTCCAACCTATTCAAAGGATGGATGACATTAAAGATTGTTAGTACTTCAGTAGCTGTAACCTTTCACTTTGTGAATTGGGATATGTGATACTTAACACTAAATCTGATTCAGTAGGGCAACTAACTTGGGTTGGATTTTTTTTGTTGCACTCATTATTTAACAATCATTACTTCTGTTAATGTTCTGAGGAATACAATTTTTGTACTGCATTAATTCATTTTAGGAGTCTTACTCTCAAGCCTGAAGTCACCTGTTTTTGTCATTTTTAGGCAACAGTGGAGGAGCTACTGTCTTTATTCTAGATTTTCCAAGTAATTTACTTTAATAACAAGCTTTTTCTATTGTGCATTTTGATACCAGAGTTTAAATTTCCAAGCAGTGTCTGTGGGGTTTGTACGTGGTATGATTTGTACATATATTATTTAAAATCTGGTGGATTTTAGTTGTAAGCTTAAACATGCCATCATCTTTTCAAAAAACATTAAAACTGTTGTTTTAGATGCTAGGTAAACGCTGATACCTCATGTCTTCTTTACCCCTCCTTCCATCAGTGTTTTTGATATTGTTTAGTGTCATTATAGGAAAGCTTTAAACCAGTAAAAAGGGATTAAGTATAAGGATTAGGATTAAGGGCACTGGAGCACCTTCTCTGTGAAGACAGACTGAGAAAGTTGAACCTGGCTGTTGAACCTGGAGAAGTTTGTGTGGGCACCTCATTGTAGCCTTCCAGTATCTGGAGGAGCCTACAGGGAAGTCAGAGAGGGACTGCTCATCAGAAACTGCAGTGACAGGACAAGGCGTAATCAGTACAAATTGAAAGACAGGAAATTAGGTTAGATATTAGGAAAAAATTATTTCCCTTGAGTCTGGTGAGGTACGAAAGCCAGGCTGCCCAGGGAGGTTGATGACCCAACCCTGGCAGTATTCAAAGACAGGTTGGAGGAGGCCTTGAGCAACCTGCTCTAATGGGAGGTATCCCTGCCTATGGCATGGGGGGTTGGGACTAGATGATCCAGCTCTTAGCATTCTGTCATTTTATGATTCTATCTGACTGAACTGTCCTGAGGCATCATGAAGTAGACCAAAGTCCATAATATATTAGAGATCTCTCTGAAGTGTCTTTTAAAAATTTTTTTCAAGACTGAAAATTGTTGTTAATATCAAAGGGAACAGATCCACCAAAGAAATGCTGCTGGTCTCAAAACGCAATTCTCCAAGTAAACAAACAAACAAACAAAAAACTTCAAGAGGAAATAGGAACTTCATAGAATTGCTTTTCATTTTAAATTCATATGTGGAAAGACTTAGCACTCTGAAACTATAAATGTCATGCTTTCTTTGCATTGGAAACTTTACTGCATACTTACCATGTTTCAGCCTCCCATTAAAGAAACAAAATCAGAAAGCCAATAATACCTGAAGTTGCCAGGGAAGAAAAAGCCAAAACAACCACATAGCTGTTGATCTCCTGAGTCTCAATGGGTTTTCCAAAAGTCTTGACCTTGAGAAGAGACTTTTTTAAAAAGAAAGAGGCGATGTTTTGCAGGACAAACACATTTTTCACCAAGTCTGATCACTCAGACATCACAGTCTCCTCCTCATTGGCTAGCAAAGGAGATACATGAAGGTATTTCAAGACCAAAGTAACACAAACCACCCATGCCTGTAAATTCAGCCTAGGATTAATTCTTGATAAGACAGCTGGGGGTTTTTTTTAGAACCTGAAATTTGGACTATTTGTAATGAAACTTTCTTATGGCAGTCTGTTCTGCAGGTAAGAATATCACACAATTTGCTCCTGTCTGCACTCACACATGCTTTGCTTTCCCAAAGAGACCTCTTTAGTGCCCTGTCTTATGCCCCAGCAGTCACTCAGAAATGTATGTTAGAAAATAAAGACTTCTAGTAGCTGGTGTGTAGCTGCTTCATTTCAAGTGCAAGGCTTAGTCCCCTTACCTTTGCCAACACAAAATACAACACTCATGCAACCATCTATATGGATAGGCAAATGCTAAAGAAAGTTTCCAAACTTGTTCATTTACTGTTTTCTGTCTCTAAATTGGCTCTGTCATTATGATGTGTTTCTGTGAAACGCAAGAATAATCTTGCATTCTTGGGTTTCAGGGTATGTAATCCCATCCACGTAGAGTTTATTGAAAAGGCTATACAATTTTAGAAAAAAAAAAAAAAGAGTATCAAAGATTTATGCAGAACAATCTCCATCACTATCATATTTCAATTCTCGTGTGTTTTACTCATGCAATGTTCACTTCATGTTAACTTTTTTTTTGGTAAGATCAGATACACTTACAGTTGGTAGTCAAGGGCGAATGCCTCTGTCATATGCCTTAGTAAAGGAAATTCAAGTGTTGCCAAAGAGTTTTGAGTTCAAAGCCCACGAGCTCAAAACATCTTTAAAAAAACTTCAGCAACAGAAAAATTGCCTTTTTGTCAGTTTTTTATATTAAAATATGTTCCAACTCATGGCAGCAATGTAGTTTCAAAATACAACTTAAAAGCTTTCTCCCTTAAAGTCTACATAAACCTACCCCTCAAGCCATACTTCCTGGATATTTAGGAAGACTATGTTTTGAATAAGGAAACATCTCCAGCTGTTCAGTTGGTCAAGTACTTGAATATCTTTACCCAGATGTTTTACAGTGAGGTTGGTGAGGCACTGGAACAGGCTGCCTCGAGGAGTTGTGGATGCCCCGTCCCTGAAAGTGTTCATGGAGAGGTTGGATGGGGCTCTGAGCAACCTGGTCTAGTGGAAGATGACCCTGCCTGTGGCAGGCAGGTTGGAGCTAGGTGATCATTAAGGTCTCTTCCAACTCAAACCATTCTGTGGTCCTATGATAAAACAAACCAAGCAAGCCTGAATCTTTCAGTTAGAAGCTTTTTTCAACTGTAGGGTCTTTACATTTCCAAGTCACTTGGCCCCTCTACCCTGCACCAGGTATTGTGTCTATTTTGCCTGCTCCCATGTTGTTCTGAAAATTCGAAGCCCTGATTTATTCTAAGAGAAAGGGTATATGTTACACTTTTTAGGCACTGGGGCCAAATCCAGTAGAATACTTGAAGAAAGTACTTTTTAAAAGAGGGCGGGGATAAGAAAAAAGCCTGTAGCTGAGTACACTTTTTTAGCAAAAGCGAAGCTCCATTGGATGAATGTATCAGTTTAGATCTTTTTTACTGGTACCAAGTTACTCTGCCTCCTGACTTATTTGAGGTGTAGTGGTGGATCATGAGATTTGTGCACACCTCATATGAGAAGCTGCACATATAGATAGATACCTGCTTCTGAACTTTTATGTATACGGTGTGATTACGGTTTTGCTGCCATCCAGTAGGCCCAATGATAAACAAATGACTATAATGAAAATGTTAAAGAAAGACTAATTAATTCCTAGTCTTGAAACAGTGTAGAACCCATTTTTCTCAAGCTTCCAAGCAGAAAATAAATAAATGGAATTTCATCCTTTAACATCTCTTGTTAAAGATGAAGTGACCAATTTAGTCTATGGATTTTTATATTCCTTTCAGAATTTGCTGTTTTACTCCCTTCCTATCTGCCCTCTTGCCTTGGACAAGAGATACATTCTGAAAACAGAAAGGGGATGGCCATCTTCTGCAAGTATTTAAGCTTAAGAGCCAGTCTTTCATTTTATTCATGACATTGTTTATGAGAGTAGTATTAGATATATGTTAGGGCAATTTACATTACATCTGACCAGAGTTCCAAGATGCCAAGTGTCTTCCGTCACAAAACATTTCCACTTTGAGTCCTGGTGAAATGTTAACTGTGGATTCCCCTGAAATACATGGCATGAATTCTTTCATCCATTGACTTTGCCATTTATAAAGTGTTTGGATGGTGTTAATGAAGCCCATATGGACTTCAAATGAGCTGATTTTAGTCAGTTAAATACCTCAATACTACAGGATTAGCATGAAAGTCAAAAGCAATGAGAGCTAGCAAGGGTTGCTCAAGTTATGAATTTATCCTTGTGCAAGATATGAGGTAGAAGTGCTGCTATACCAACTTCTGCTTGGGTTAAGAGGAGGCAGAAATGGTGTGTGAATTCAGGAGGTGTGAATGCAGCTTCTGTTCCTTTGTTGCATTTCTGATGCCAGAGTAAATCTTCTGAATTAACAACTGTACCTTGGGCTGGTACAAGCTCCTTCAGCAGTTACAGAGAATGGGGAGGATGGGATAGAGTTGCAAAAAAGAACACTTCTGTCCCTGGAATATTTTTTCGTCACAGGCACATGTGTCTTACAAGCTAACTTTGTTGTGCTTCTTGACTTCACCAGTTCAGAGCCAACACACAGTGACTGTGTGATGCAAACAGATCATGTTGATGAAGCCACTTGCTGGTTTTAGATATTTATTGGTAGGGTTCAGTCAAATGGATTACCTCTGCCCATTTCTTGAAAGAATGCATATATAAAAGCTGAAGTTCAACAAAGAAGAGAAAAGCAGTTTAGAAAACTCTCTATATTAAAAGAGTACTAACACAGAGTATTTTTAAGAGGGAATATTTCATGTCAAAATGAATCACTTATTAAAAAATAGCTTTTGTCTAAGTTATTTTTTCTAGAATTTATCTGGAATTCATAAAATCTTTATGTGTGTGTGTGTATGTATGTATATGAGATGTTAATATTCTTTGAGGGATTGTTTTACCTCCCTGCAAGTCCTATGAACCAAGGACCAGAAGCTCTTAATTTTTACATGAATTTAAAAGCTTAGTATCAAGTCCAAGGCAAAAGATCCATGCTATTTTACTTATATGATACTTTATAAATATCTTGGTTTTATCAAATTAAATAAGATTGCTAAAGATTTTTCCCTCCTTTGGTGATAGGTTGAGGTAGTAATTCCCTTGGAGGATGTTGTGACCTGAGTTCTCTGATGGAGAACCAGCCAATTTTGCCTCATCCATGTGACAATGAGGTCAAAAAATAACACCTGAGGGGTTTCTGTAATGCCTGATTCCTTTTCTCCTAGTTAGGCACCTAAGACTGGCTGGATGAAGTGCCATATTGGGATACTTAATTTCTCTTAGTTTTTAAACATTTAAACCTGCTGAAGATAGGTCTCATCCACTAAACCCTCTTTCCCAGATACAGTCTTTATTTGTACATCCTGGCAGTGTTGCAATCTACAGTTTTGCTTTCTGTTTTCTATGGAAGCAACATAGTATGGTGTTCCCTGGGATTGTGATCACCCTGCTGTGGCTCCCTGGTGGACTGTTTCAATTACTATCCCTACTCTCCAGGTCTAGATAGTGTAAGCCCCAAGAAGGCCAGAGTAAAAGCTCATTGATCAAGTAAACATCCAAAGCTGCTTTTCCAAAGCCATGTCAGGATGTGTCTAGATATGCAACAGCATTCAATCTGCACCCGAACAAGTTGTTTGATTAAACATAAGAGTGTCATGTTGATTTTCTGTCACATTGTGGTAGGCAGACCCCTTGAAGTGGGACATCAATAGTGGCAACCTTGTTCTGGCAGACAGGCTAGAGGTTAGGGGCAGGCACACATAAACACAACTATTTTGTCTGTCAAAAATGTGTACTCAATGTATTATCTTTTTGAGGTTAAGAGTATTTCACTGTGTCTCCAAACAGCCATTGAGTTTTGTCTGTAATGAATTGTGTTGGCACAAATCAGCAATGAACTAGAATATAAGAGAGTTTTTTAATCAGCTCTTAAGCCATTTGGCAAATGAAGCTAGAGCTGTGTGAACGTGCTGAAATAAAATGTCTGGAATGTCCAGAACTCTGGTTTCTCAAGTACACAACAATAAAGCATTATGAGTGCTCCACATCTCGTGATCAGCTTTCATTGTACATTTCTTGCCTTTGCAGATATTACTCCATGGCACTGCAATGTAATGATGTTCTGTCTTTCTGATATGAAATGCAGCGGCTTTGGTTTCTAAATTAAAGTTAGAGTAGTGGAAACCATTCTTCTGGGAGACTCCAATCCCATAGGTAATTAAGAAGTAATTTTGTTCAAGTAACGTGGTTCAGGCAAAGAAACCCAAACCAAACCAAAACCCTGAAAGTGAATTGGCTGAATTCTACTAAGTTATTTAGCTCTAGTAATTTGCCAAAGGAAGAAAAGAGTTTTTCCCTTCACTATAATGCAAATTGATAGAAGAATACAGTATTGTTGTCTGAAGCCAAATGCTTGTAGGCAATACTTTCAGAATTATTTGGCCTGATTTTAAGAAAATAGCCAAAGTAATTTCCTGTGTGTGTGAAGTGTGTTCTAACTGATCACTGTGTATGACTGCAAGTGTATAACCTGTTCACTTTATTTAGGAAATACTTTGAAATGTAAAACTAATGTAATTACATGACAACACCAATCGTGTAGTACCTGCCTTCTGTATTCTACAGAGTTTTGTGTTCTAGTTTAATTATTCTTTGGCACTTTAGGAATCATTTGTTCTGGGTATATGATCAGCAGAGTGGGAGGCTGAAGGAAGCTGGCTTTTAATAAACATCTTCACATCATTGTATTTGACCTACCCTTTCCCTCATCTAGAGGCCCAATCAGGAAAGTGAAACAGAGCTTGCAATACTAGAAAACAAACATGCTGAAATGTGGCACATGAGAACAGCCCCATGAAAGGATGAAAGTTCAGTCTCTCCTTTGCTGTCTGTGAACTCACAACTACCAAAGCTCATGTGCAACTTCATTCTTTCCCCATTGGGTTGGGATGAGTCAAGTAAGATGGGATGAGGAAAGAAGAAGGGAGCGAAGCTTTATATTCTTCTTTGAAAATGTTACATCAATTAAGTGTCGAATTGGAAAGAAGGGATCTATAAATTATTATATTTTACCCTCCAGCTGAATTCTTGAGCCTAATTGTCTACATTATTCCAAAAAGAAGATGAAGGAAATCTCAAATCACCTAGTCTAGATTGAGTAAATACGATCTATTAACTACCAGTTAGTTAAGAAAGGTACCATGTTAGGTTTTTTTCTTTTAAAGAGAGAATCTTACATAGGGACTGCTTCCTCTCAGGGTTAACCTGTAGTTAGTTGGAAAAGTATCAGTATCAGAGACTTCCCATGTATTAAATTGAATCTTTTGATTCATCAATTTAATTCGGTTTTAGTAAATTTGGCTTTAGAATCAACATAGTGCAAGCAATATAATATCTTCTTGGATTCAGATTTGGTTTAAACAAGATAAATGTAATACTTCCATTCTCTTAAAGAACTGGAATGGAAAAAAAATACGACTTGCAGTGTCTGTATGTGTTACAACTCACTTGTGATTTGTTTTGTTCAAACATATACAGTCAATAAATTCTTTACTGTGGTCATATCATATGACTTACTGCTTGTTCTTCGAAGTACTTCTGAGAATTCCATATATAGTTTAGTTTGGACTTCATATATTGACTATTGACTCCTAAGTAATTGCATGGCTACCGCAGGAGATAAATGAAACTTAATTAAATTTTCAATATTTCCAGGTAGCTTCAGTTCCCTTAATGGAATAAGCTTATTTTGTTGTCAGCATGTGAACTGACACTCCATCTCTGGCACTACCCATGTGATTAATGCACGTCCTTGTATCTACTGGGATAAGCAAACTGGCAATTGTAATGCAAAAATGAATTGCACCAGTAGTTACTATTTGATATAGTAAGATAACCTAATGTACTATCTGGGTGGAGGCCCAGTAGTCATAAATAAGAATCTTTATGTGAATGACGTAGAAGTGTTTCTGTAGGTCATTCTATAAAAATGCCTTTCTATTGCTGGTAGTGGAGTTGTGAGGCCCTGCAGCTGTATTGAGTCTTCTGCTAAGGTCAGTTTTTGCTATGAAAGTAAGAGGGGAATCAGTATTAAGGGGTCTTACAGGCTGAGCAGTCCTGTTGTATCAATAACAGAAGGTTCAGCTAAGAACTAAAATAGGCATTTGTAAATCTTTCACGCTGAACCACTTGTAACAGCTGCTCCATCTTCAGCAGAAGCACAAGACATTCCAGTTACAGCTGTGACAACACCTATAAATGCAGGCAGAGGCTTATGCTGAGGATCTCCACAACTTGTGTGAAATTTATGACAGGCTTACAGGGTTGGGAGAAGTCTTTAGCCAGCTTACTGTTCTGCATGTGGCTGTAGCTGCCCGGAGAGTAGCTCTTACTGTCTTCACTATGTTGTTACAGAGCTAAAAATCTGTGCTGAGTCCTGTAGACTCAACCTATAGCTGCCAAAGCCTTCTGAGCCACACCTAGACTGCTAAATAAAATGTGCCTTGGCACTGAGGTCTGTAGGCTGAATTGTTCCCTCATGTTTTCTCTTCTGTGCCCATTCAGTGTCCTTGTGGCTGTAGGACACAGCTGCTGTGTTTTGTATGGCATTTTTTTTCCCATCCAACATACCAGTAATGATCAGAGGGCTTCATTGCCTTCCATTTGAATGGTATTCTCCTTGCACAAAAACACAGATCAACACTGCATGCCCGGGACTGTTTCAGATGGGAATGGAAGGGTTACAGATACCATAAGGCTTCAGAGGGCTGTGAAGATGGAAGGTTGCTAAACCTGACTACGGGCAAATTGTGGTTAGAATCTCCTTGGCCAGGTGTCACTGTGCAGGGCAGTTTGCAGAGAGTGCTGGCTCCCCTGTCCATACAACCTTTGGAAGCTCAGGGCTTTTGGTCCTGTTTTGCTAAGTGGAGGAGGTGGCCACTTTGAAAGAAGTCCTTCCTTGCAGTTACTATCACAACATTTTTGTGACAAAATAAATCTGGGGAAGTTTTTCAAACTCACTGAGGTGTAACTGAGAGCACAGTTCAGTGAAACTGTTAAAATCTGAATAGCATTCAATACAAGACAACCCAGGTAAGAGGTGTGTAGGGAAGTCGAATTCTCTATTCTGTTACATTGCTAGTAGAGTGCAAATTGATTCGGTGCACACCAAAGTTGTTGTTATTTAGTAGGATTTTTGAAAGAAACGTGTGATTTGCCGAGCCACGGGGCTAGCGGAATTAATCCATACTAATTCAGAGTATGAATTTGCAGTTAAACTGCTTTAAATTCTTGTGTGTACAGATGAGTTCCACAATGAAGGTGTCCATAATTCAGATCATTTTAGTGTCAGGGTTACCGTGTCCTAGTATTTGATTTGCTGATAGCTACATCATCTAATTGATTTCTTAAAGTGATTAAGTGCCATAAATGCCCGAGTCAATTTTACTTTCTTTGCAGTCAAATACCTAGTCATTTGAGAAAATAGGATATAAGTTGCTGAATAACTTTGGTTGATTTTAAAAATGTAATTTTGTTGGAATATGTGAAGTATTCAGCACCATAGCAACAGCAAGGAATTATGCCTAATGTTCAGTGCACTAAAAATATTTGCTGGGTATCAGTTATATACTACAGATCTGACAGTAAACTACTTCCAACTATACCAGTATGCTATTTCAATAAGGTAACAAGGACAATTTCTATTTTTGCTTTTTCAGAATACGTGATAATTGTTAAGTCATTAAGGTTTTAATGATTACTACAAAAACCCTAGAAATTAATTAGCTATGCTTGTGCTTTCAAAGGGCTTAAAGTTATAAGAAAGAGTTACTGTTCTTTGTTTATACTCTGTGGCTTTCACAAAGAGATAACAAATTCTGTTTACTTTATAAAATTTAATGACTAAGATAAAAATGAGCTCTTTTTAAAAGTATAAAATTAGAAGTTGAGCCACTTCAGAGAGATCAGGGGCTTTGTTCAGGGGTTTTGCTTTGTGATACAAAGTGTACGAATGCAGTGTAAAAAATCATGCTTAAAACCGTGCTAAACAGAGTAATTTAAATTAGAAACAGAGTTTCTAATGTTACTGTGTAAATATATCCAGAGTGTATTAGAATGCAGTACAAAAAACTTAGTAATGTTTTGTCTTCACTGTTTTCCTCCCCTTGTTCCTCCCTTTGTTCCTCCTTTTAACTTGGGTCAGGACTGTGACTTAAGTCCCACATGGCTAGAGATCATAGCTGAAGCATTAATTTTGTGTTATATCCAACCTTCTGCATCCCATGAAGTGTTTCAAGAGCTCCTCTCTTCTATTAACTCATAGTGTTTCCATAAGCAGTGAACACATACTTAGCCATTTTTAAGTCTGGCTTTGTTGCCTTTTGCAGGAATACAATGCTGGGTTACTGGATGTAGTATTTATTTGAAATTTCCCATTCTTAAAAAGAGTTTCATACCCAGTCTGGGATAAGTCCCATAATGAAAGCAATCTCTGTTATGGTGGTTTCTGTAGCCCTGTGATGAATAAAGGCTGTATTACAACACACAGAACATGACTTTAGGTGGTGGATCTGAACAGGGTATGGCCACCTATTTTCATTGCATGATGGTCTGCTCTATGGTGGAAAGAGTCTCATTTCTCAACCTCTTCTGTTATTTTCATCCATTAAGTCCACAAAGATATTGATCCCAGTGAGCTGATAAGGCACAGTACAAGTGCAGCCTAAGAGCAGTACTGCCTGTAACAGAACTGGAAAGGAGGGTCTTCTGTCCATGGGCTGCGTGGGTACTCTGGGTGATTGAGAGTCCAGTCAAGAGGCTCGCCAAGCTGATAGGCTAAATGAAAGTGAAAGCTCATATGTGAGACACCTTGAGGGAGAAATCTGTTTTATCTCCATGCATTGTAGCTGCCCAAGATTGCAGAAAAACTTTTTCATCTGCCTACTACATTGACATAGAGATTGGGAGTTCAAGCATATTGTAGCTCCAAGTTGAACAAAGGTGTGTGCAAAGCAAAATAACATGTCCTGGAGTGGGATGAACCTTCAATATTTGTACAGAATGATGGACTCCCAGACACATAATTCTCTCACCTGCTGATTGCTCATTTTATCAGCTGCCTTTCTTGATTTCCAGCAGGGTGGCTTTGATATTAGGCACCTCACTTAAAGTACAATGTGCTTCAAGGGCCTCCTTCATCTCTTTTGCTATGAGCTGATTCACAACCATGTTTCTCTGGTTTCGTGCTGATGTAACTCCACTGAGATCATGTAGATATTCCTTATCCCAAAGGGAAGAACAGATCTTTCATGCTCTGTTAATGTTCTTCCTTCTCTCCCCGGAGGACCTATCCTCCTTTGCTAAAAATTCTTTTGAATACTCTAATTAAGGATAAGGATCTCTTTGAATATTAATTAGTTTTTCATTGGCCGCACTCAAAATATTTAACTCAAAGCGATTTCCTGGTAATTATCTCTGGATTATAATTTTGAGAAGATTTACTTTTTAAAGAATAAACTCCAGTTTATCAAGTAAGACTTCTTTTTGGATCTGTAGTTATTCACAACTACATGTAAGACAGTGAGCAGTGGCTGTGAAGAAGCAATTGTTTTGTGTAATAAGTTTTCTTCTTACAAAATCTGTTGTTCTTACTGTGCTCTTCTTCTTTTCCTGTTCTTTAATCACTTAACTGGGAGACTCTGTTCCACATGTATGTAAATTCATAGTCAGGCCCCTACAAGCAGACAGCTTTGTAGGAAGGCAAAAATGGCAGACCAACTCACACCCTTTCTTGCTTCTTCCTAGAGTGGTTAGATAGGACCTGGTCCACTCCATGGCTCTTTCTTCAACTTCTGGCTCATTATAGAACTCCTTCTCCTCCATACTTTAATAGTAGAACAAACTCCCTTTTGTTCCCTATTGCTTTGACTATTCAAGAGAGGGAGAGATTTCCATATCATTACTGAGGGCTTATGGTGCTTTGGACTGGCAAGAGCACAAACTCCCAAAACCTGTCAGGTTTAAATCCTTTCCATCACAAAGTTGTTTTAGATATTTAATAGATGCCCACAGAAGATGCTTTTTGAAATCACCCAAAAGGGGTGGAATTCCCAAATTGCCTGTTTAAAAATTCTTCTACATCAGGGCATAAGCTGACGAGTCTCATTTTCAGCATGAACTGCTATGAATGAGAGGAAGTTTCTCGTGAGCTTTTAGGAATGCCTTTGAGGGATGCTGCAATCCCTTGCTGTACCAGCAGAGTCAGCATCTCCGCCAAATCAAGCAGTCACCTCATTTCAATGCAGGCAATAGCAAGCACAGCCTGTTGCAGAGATCTTGCCCTTCCAGCCTCCAGCATTAACTGAAGCTTCCTTGATATGGAGTATTTCATAAGGACCTTTTGCAGAATTCATTTCCAAATGCACCAGGGAATTTTACATAAACACAAACACTTGCTTTACTCTACCAAGGAGAAAAGCGATGCTTTGTATTCACTGGATCTCTCGGATGCTACTGCAACAGAACCGAATGGTTCACAATGCCCCTGTGCTTAGTTGAGCATGAAGAGCTGCTCTGTAAGGCTTACCAGCCCAGCTGTCAGAAGGGGTCACTCCTTGCTGCCAGCACAGCTAATGCATTGTTACCAGCTGGTTGACATACCACTCCCTCTGCTTGATACTGCTCACTCCACCAGACTTTTGGGCTGATTCCAACACATGCCACTATTTATGATCTGGGCAGCTGCTACCAGGACTCTGCTCTGTTCATATTTGTCAAGCCTTATGGATTTAGTTATTATACCAGAATCCACATTTTATGTTGAAAGTACTCCATTTTACTTGGATAAATTCCTTCTCACATCTGCTGTCCCAAGACAGGATTGCTTACCACACACCTGCAGAGCAGATCGCAGTGGCACCTGAAGAAAATAATTTACCTGCTCTTGAATAACAGTAGTTCTTGAAACCATGACTATGCCATAGAGTAAACTTTAAACTGATTAATTTTATCAATGAATGCAATAATAAACCCCCTAAATATTAATAAAGTGGAATTCTTTTGCACATTTTATTCCTATAAATCTGAAACTTTAAACCATGTTTCACGGTGTTGGTACTGCATTCAACTAAGTGAACAGTGAATAAGCAATAATGATTCAAAAAGCAGAAACATAATTTGAAGTGCTTTTGTTTCTTTGTTTCATTAAAGCATTTCTCAAAATAACTTCATTCTGAATGGAACTCATGAATGTGTGCTTATCCCCCCTTCCCTTTGCAAGCCTTCTCCAACTGGCTAAATGTGGTGACTGGAGCTTTTCGGATTAATTTTCCTTAAGTGACCTACTTTGTAGAGAAAGATAATCATGCATTTATAGCCTCTGGCACACTATTCAGGTCACAGATGGACAGATACCAAAGCTATTCCTCAGTGACTTACTGGGCTTGTAACTAATCCCCAGTGAGAAGGAAGATTGGCCTGATGTTAATTGGTCAGAATACCTAAATGTACAGAAGGAAGTTCACTGACTCTTACTCCAATTTTCAGAGGGTATCACAGTTGGGTTGAGTGGTACCAGCCAACAGTTTTTCTAACACTGTTTTGTGAAAGTGTTTGAATTACTGGATGTGACAGATGTTAAATATCTGATTTTGAATCCTTTGCCTTGACAGTAGGGCACCACGTGGTGTTCTGACTGTGGGCACATCTGATGTTACACATATGCCAGACATTTTGGCCAGAACCAAGGACAGGAGATTCAGGAGAGCTTTGACATTTTGCTCACTAAAGGGTGCTTGAAATCCCATGAGGAACTGTCATTGCCAGACCCAAACTTCTGCTATGAAACCTTTTTTCCTTATTTTCATAACCTTTTTTTTTTTTTTTTTTTATTATTGTGATGGCATGTAATTGGGCGGGTAGATGAGCAGATAAAACTCATAATTTGCTATTATTCTTTAGAGGACCCCTTTCTCTCTCTTGTATTTGGCGCCAATGGGATGTATGCAAAACAGGCTTGTCCTTGGGTTTTCAGATGTTCTGAAGTTTCACAAGGGAAATGACCAGGCTTTATTCTCTATTAGGATATTTTTTGAACTTTTGTGTAGCTTTTCATGCTGAAAAACAGGCAACAAGCCAGAGTGTTAAGAATGTTTCTTTTTTTGACAGATTGTCTTGAAACTTTGGGCCTGACAGGCAGTCAGTGATGTTATTTCTGACAGGTTTCAAGAAATAACTGTTAAAATTGTGACACTGCCAACAAAGGGATGGATAGCTTTCAGAAGAAAAGAAAACATGTATGCAGGCTGAATTCTAGCACCACAGGACTGCGAGTATTTATGACTGTGTGTCCCTCGGCGTCTATATACAGCTTTCTACCATAGGGCAGAGCTGGAAAGTGCTCTGGTAGAAATTACTGTTTGGATCAGTGTGATTGCTGAGTAAGTGTACATATTTCAAGTGCTTTGTAGAGTACATGGTCTCAGAACACATGAGGGATGATTCAGATTAGGTTTAGATATTTACAACTGTTAAGACAACCTGTCAGGGCTGTGTATGTATTTTCTATGACAGAATCTAATGCAGTGAGGGCAAAATCAATTCCTTTTTAGCAGCAAGCCTTTCAGACAGGAATTAAGTAAAAGGTTTCAAAGAGAAAGAGTGTGTACAGCTCTCCTGTATCTATCCCAAGGGGCTGTAGGGCACCTGTTCCACCATCAAAATTACTGCTGTATGCTTGAGCACTTTCTGGGAACCCTTTACACTTTCCATGTGTCCATCATCTTCTTGATCTGTGTATTCCTTTTCACATGGGTTAGCCTCAGCATCTTCTCCTCCAAGAAACAATTCCATTGTGTCTAGATCATGTTTCCTAGTGTTTGCTCAGAAGGGTTGGTAAATTTGAACCAATGTAGCTCTACAGATACAGGCTTCAATGCAGATACTCTCAGTCTAACCTAAGAACAGCCTGCTGTAAGTCTGCTTTTATCTAGTCCTAAAGTAATTAGTATAAATCCAGTTGTAACCAAACTAATCCATAGAACATAATTTCATTATCTTCTTTGTTGTGTTTATTTTCCCTTTTTTGTGTGTGTTTTGTTTTTGTTTGTTTTTGTTTGTTTGTTTGTTTGTATCTCAAGAAAGTATGTGAGAAAAGAAAGTCAGAACAGCCAGGACTGTTTATGGGCTATCTTGATCAAATTATGATTTTATGAAACAAAAAAATCCAGACCTTTGGGTCTGTGTTTCCTAGTGTGATATCTATTAAGAACAAATTGAGTAAGTCTAAAGAGTTAAGAAGTTATTGTATATTACTAAATACAAAACTAGAGTAGTTTAAGTAATATGTTTCCATTTTATGGCACTGTAATAGAATCTGTAAAAGAGTAAAAGTAACAGTTGTTTGTAGAAAAAAACCCCAGTATATGCTACAAACAAATCGCACCTGTATCACAACAGGAACGTTCCTGCAGACTATGTAGATCTCTTAGGGTAAAGGAGTACAGTTGAGAAATAATACTGATGCATTCCTGTTGAGAATAACCAATTGAAAAATAACCAGATCCAAAGAAACCTTTTGAACTAGGGTAACCATAGCAGTAATAGAAAATACATACTTCATATTTCATACTGACATTCCATTATACAAGGAATAACTTAAAAGCTTCTGGCTACTTTCTTGGGAGGCACTGTAGTAGAGTGTAGTAGACGCACCAGGCAAAGATGAACGTGATACACACCACAAATCACTCTCACATTATTGCTCATCGCTACCTGAGAGTCTGACTTTGGGGTTCTTCATGGATTAGAAGGGTATCATTGTAGATATACACATTATTAGATTAAAAAAAAATCCTTTCACTTCTTTAGGATAATGAATGATCAAACAGTTCTCAGCCTTTGACTGTCTCAGACACAGCAGCAATCGTGTTATGTCAATTTGTGTGCATATGTCTCCCAAGAGCAAAGATGAGTAGTAGGGCACCTTTTGTAATGGTATCAGTGTCACATATAAACAATTTGCTAGTAGCTAGTAGTTACCAATGGTCCTGAAGGACTGCTAAATGCAACACAATTCTGTGAAACTACTGGATAGGATATTTGTTGGATCAGAACATCAGGAAGGAAGTATGCATATACTAAAGAACTAGGTATTTTGAGCATTCTTTTTATACATTTTGTTGATCATTTGGGCTACTGTATGTGAAACTTAAATCTGATTAGAGGAACAGAAGAGTGGACATAGTAACAGAAATTCATGCTTATCTTCTTGATTATGTGAGTCTGTGTTCCTTGGGGATGTAGGATCATCACTACTTTAGTTTACTCTTTTAAGATCTGAAATTTTCAGTGGTGAACTTGTAATTAGTTGTGTCATTAAAGGCTAGAGCATATTCCACTTCTGGAGGAACTGGTTTTCCTGTTCAAGGGGACAAAGTACTGTTTGGAAGGAAATGCTAGACCATGGAAGAATCAGATATAATATCTTAGTGACTCAGTACATGTGGACTAAACAGGTATGAATGTTCCTTGGTGTCTGGTTAATTTTGAACACCTAAGGAGCATTTATAGGAGTCATAATGTTTTCAAAATATGCTTTGCTGAAATATGGCACATGCATCCCATATGGATTGGATGGATTTGCATATGCAGGAAGTGGAAGAAAGAAACTACGTGGACAAAATGATGGCAGAATATTTCATTATGCATATGTACAAAGTTCAAATAAATGTATAGACTTACTTTCAAAACAGTAATGAATTATAATTAATTTAATAATATTACCAAATATATTTAAATGTATCATTTTAATAATAGTTCATATAATATCATTTTGGTCACAGTTACAGATTTTTGTTTTTTCACTGATGCTTTTAATAGTGAGCTAATTCAACAAAATTAATTATTTTCTGTATGTACTGTCCATGTACATGTGCACCTCACATCCTTTTAGCATTATACAAGTACACATTAATGAGCTATTTGCATATAATGCATTCACCTGATGTGCCTGAGACACTTCTCCCTTGCATATTGAGTGTAAGGATGTGGCGTGCAGAAGATGGCAAACTAATTACCTGTGAAAATTAAAGCCCTGTGTTTGCGAAGAGAACAACTAAATTGTAAGCAGGAATTTTCCTCTATATGTTACTTAAGTAAACCTCAGTATCAGCTTCCACTTTGAAGTAAAGCAGTAGTATATCCATCCTACTTGATCTCTACTCTCTTTGCTGATATAAGGGAGGAAAAACATATTAACTGTATTATGAAATTCACGATCTTTGAATTTGCAAGAACAAATTAAATATGGTATTTAATAAATAAAGTATATTTCAGAAATGGAAGACTTATATTAAGACAACAAAGCTGCACTTCCAAAGCACTCAATTAGCTCTCCTTAATCAAGTCAATTACAAATATTTTCCTACAACACATTTAATAAAGTAGTGGGTTTAAAAAGCGCTTCCATTCAAGGTGCATAGATTAAAAGTGACTAATCATATACATGTTCTTGAATTGCATGCTGTTGCTTTTGGGAAGCTGATGTGGATTTCATTATCTTTAACATTTTATTTATAAATATACCCTGTGGAACTGGGAAGGTAGATGTTGTTTTCCAATAATGGAAAACCTATATTAATTTATAGTTTTGATGATTTGAGCTTTTGGATTCTCATTTGGTTATTCTATTTGGTATATTAGTTATATACCAAATAGATACCATATTTGGTTATTGTTAGTTATGTAATTTTTTGTGTAATTCTCTTTTTGCTGGATATTAAAAAATTTTATAAGACATTTAAAAAGCATAAAGGTAGAGATTTGGGGGTGCTTACCATTCTCATTCTGTCTGTGCAGTTCGACAATCAGCAAGCATTGGGAGGCAGAACTGGCCACGCTCAAGGGTAATAATGCTAAGCTCACAGCAGCCCTGCTGGAGTCCACTGCCAATGTGAAACAATGGAAACAGCAACTTGCTGCATATCAGGAGGAAGCAGAACGTCTTCATAAGCGAGTAAGTCAAGGCAAATGGCTAGGAGCCTTGAGGTGGAAGTACTAGTGACTGTATTCACTCATTTTCAAGTAAAACAAGTTTACTGTTGCACCTTCAGGTTAATCTTTGAGACAGGAATTGATTATTTCCTTAAAAACATTTCCTCCAGTTGGAAATTATTTGCTTTGTAGGACTTCTTTTTCTGCAAAGGTTATTGTTGCAAGAAGTTATCAAACCTTATGACATGTTGTCAGCTTTTAACTCTTTTATTTGATGCCATCACATGTATTTCATGACATTCTCCACAGCACTGAAGTCCAGGCCCTTCTGCATTTAAGCCCTCAGAAACTTGACATCGAATCTGTAAGTTCAAGAAACCTTCTTGTAATGCCCTCATAATAACAAAGATGAGCAGCTTACTGTCCTCCTCACACATGAAGGACTCTGAACAGCACAAACACAACTGAAAACCAAGGTCACTATATGCAAGTAGAGATCTGCACCTATTTTCATACAGGGAGGTCTGAGTCCTGTTGCCTTCGTGGCAAATTTTCCAGTGGTCATTTGACAAAGCAGAAGGTTCATGGTAGGGGAAGGAAGGACGATGTTTGAGGAAGGAATATAACATGCGAAGTTGAAGTTATGAAAAAAAGTATTTAATATCTAATTTTGCTTCTCTTTTCACATGTAACTCTCTATATTGTACTGTCTATCAACCTTTATCCATATGAACTTGTCATAGCTTAGGACACATTTCTCTGTAAAGTGAAGGCACAAGTAACATATGTGAAGGAAAGATGTGTTTGATGAAGCTTTATCGCTTTTGTTAATAAAGGTTAGCTTAGAAAAAATTGAGGAGGTTTACTTAACACTTGAGTGGTACTATTTACAAGGGCATGTAGTGACAGGACAAGGGGGAATGGCTTCAAAATGAAAGATGGTCGATTTAGATTAGACATTAGGAAGAAATTCTTTACTGTGAGGGTGGTGAGGCACAGGACCAGATTGCCCTGAGAAGCTGTGGATGCCCCATCCCTGGAAGCATCCAAGGCCTGGTTGGATGGGGCTTTGAGCAACCTGGTCTAGTGGGAGGTATCCCTACCCATGGCAGGGGAGGTTGGACTGAGATAATCTTTAAGGTCCATTCCAGCCCAGGCCACTCTATGATTTTGTGATACTTATTTAAGAAAAAAATGCAAAAAACCCCAAACTAAACCCCTGCAATTTTATGCATGAAAACAGGTTTCATGAATATTTTGAAAAAGAAGTGTGAATATTGCAGACCTCTCCGTTTGGTTTTATATGCTGTACTCACCTGTAGGAAATAAGATATGGCAATTACAGCTAGCCAAATCCTGCAAAATCTATCTTTCAGACCTGTGCTGGACTTGTCTAACTGGTGACTGTTTAGGTAGTCCCAAGAATAATCCTGTATGCATCTGAGGTGTGAGATGAGTGGGCTACGCCTAACCTGTGTGGAAGAGAAATAAGAATACCCTGCAGTTTAAGAAACCCAGGGAAATGGCAAGTTGTTGAGGATGTCCTACACCTAGACTGACTTGCAGACAACACTCCTGACACCCCAGGCAAAGGATTTGATAGGAAAAAACAACAGCTTCCGACAGACTGTTATTGCGTGTGCCGTAGCTGACTGGACAAAGCGTGTGACTTGTAATTAAGATTGGTGCTTCTTGCAATGTGCTTTCAGTTCAAGAGATTGGCAGTTGTTAACAAAACTTTGTTTCAGAAATGTTCCAGTCAAGCTTGTCATGTCTGTTTGTACAGAGGGAGACTGCCACTTCGCCTGTCATCTCATTTAAGCTTCTTATTTGGAAAAGTGGGAGTTGTAGCCTGTGCTCCAGGTTTGTGAATTGATAACAGCCACTGTTGATAAAATTATTTAAATTACAGCCTTGTATAAAGTTACTACAGTGCAAATGTTCAGGTGAATTTGAACACTAGATAGGCTTTACAGTGAATAACTCATTGCTAAAATGTGGACATAATAAGGTAGCATTCTTCCTAAAAGAATGTATAGCTTGTGTTGCAAAGCTGAGGCAATAAAATCCTTTTAAGACCTAAGAAAGAAAAGTAATGCACAACAACAACAGCTGTGTTTGCCTTGGGAGACTCAACCAGACAAGACAGGCAAAGATCCCTTTATTTTTTTTTTAATGTAACTCCCAGGCTTGATCAATTCTTATTTAAAATCTGTTATTGAAAAATAAAATTACTGAAAATAAAATTAATGAATATAGGAAGTTTTAGCATTTCCTTTTGCTTTTATATGACACCACATTTAACAGTAGTAATCCAGTCTTGGAGGCTACATTCATTAATAGCTGATGGTTTTTCATAACTTTTTCTCAGCAAATTTCCTGCAATTATTTGTATTATTGAGGAAATACAACATCCATAGCAGGGCATTATCTACCCTATGCTCTTTTCATTGTTTACATGCCTTTATTAGAAGATTCTGTAGCCTGTGACCTCAGGACTTGTTGATATCTCACAAAGAATATAGGAACACTCTGTGCCTAACTCTCTCTGGGAATGCCAGTAAATTACAATAGAATAGTTGATTGGGAGTACTGCCCTCTGTTGGAATTGCTTTTAGACAAATGTAGACTTAGCTAATCCAATGAAATTGGATTCTCTAGGCAAAAATATGCATATAATGTTAAAAAAAAAATCAATCTCAATCAGTTACCATACAGTGCAGTGCAATACAAAAACTCTTCTAAACTGCATGCTAGAGACTGATCTTTCAAATTTAATTAATGCCTCACTTCAAAAAGAAACCGCAAGTCAGATGCTTCTTTCTTACGCAGATCAAAAATGTGCTGTTGAAATGGCAGATCTGGAGATTGCTGGTTACAGTACATATAGCAGCAAGTGTTCATTCCCTGTCCTGTGCTATCTTGCTGTGCAGTTTATCTGTTCAGTATAAGCATGTAGCTGCAGTTAATCCAAAAAGTATTCCCCAAACCGGAATTAATCTCACCTGAGATTATGTATAAATGATATGTCAAGTCTAAATTATGTCCTGCCCTAGAAGGCAACAGTAACTCCTGTTCTTATTAATAAATCCCTTGGGGCAGATTAGGGTGAATCAACACTGAATTGCCAGTGTCTATAACCATATATTTTTATATATATAGGTTCACTGTGAGGAGTCTTTGATGGTCTAAGTCGTTACAGCTGCCTATTATGCTAATGCAGTTTAGCTCAGTATGGCTCATTATGGCCCATCAGCAGCGAGGAGTCCCTTCGGGCACATGTGAATGTCCCTGATGCTGCCCAGGCAGCCCTCTGCACCTAGGTGTGTACTTGGCACATCAGCAGATTGCCCTCTGAATGTTTGAGACTTCAGCATTCCAGTCTCTCTCTTCCAGTATTTCTTGTGGAAACATTCTTCTCCCCAGACCTGGGATGACTGGACAATAGCACACCCTTTATCTTATCTCAAATTCCAGTCACAACCCAAATTCCAGTTAGTAGGTGTCTTTGGGGAGGGGTGGGCTTTGGTGGTCGTAGATGGAACAGCTGTTTCTTTGCAGTTTCCTACTGTGGGCCAAAGTCCTCCAATGATTTTAGCAATGTTTACCCATTAACAATTTCAGTCGAAGATAGTCGTCTTTATTTTTTACTAATTCTTGTAGAGACAAAAGCATGAAGAGTAAGTGTCCCACTCCTAAGGAAACTAAGATTGCTTCTCTTTCTTTGATTTTGATTGCATTTTTAAAATAATTTCACGTTTTTTGGCCATCTCTAAGTAAATATAAGATTTATTCATCTATCAGTTCAGTTTTTTGTGTTAGCTTACATTTGCTTCCTTTCTCTGAGGCCTTTCTCTTCCTTCTTCCATTTGTTCTCTGCCTTAATAATGCCTAGAGCTGAGATAAAACAGAATACAGATTCAGTGTGGCTGAGTGACACATTCTCAATATATTAAAGTTTTGGGCTTTCTTCTGATACATTCTAAGCTTAATTCAGAAACACTGTATTTGATATTTTGCCAGACAGTTTATTTTTCAGAAGTTTGCTAAATGGGTGTATGGATTTTTCCCTCTCAAATACAAAGAGATAATTCAAGGAAAATATGATGCCCAGTCATGAGCTTAACTTGGAGCTCTCAGCCTTTTCTAATCTGCTCAGAAACAACAAAAAAATTCCCTTAAATGGGGCTGGTGAGCACTCCTACACACCTTGAATAGCTTTTTAACATCAAAAGGGATTAATGAGTTTAGAACAGCTCAGTAAAGGAAAGAAAAACCCTGAAGTAATCTACTTCAGACAAATAGAATAGCATGGGCCTTAACATTAATCCTGAGGAAAGGATTGAATGATGATATAAATTATGGAAAGTAACCCAAAGTTCTGTCTTTGTCATGTTAAAAATGAAAATGATTAATTTTTTCATGCACACTATCTGCTGAAGTAAATCATCCTATGACACTGGGCAATAGCACAAAGTAATAACACCAGTGCATAATAATGAGAGCTGCAGTCCTTGAAGATCATTCATCTTCAGGAAAAGATAAAAAGAGATGAAGGGAAATGATCAAGCTCCTGGGTATTCATGAAAGAACAGAGAGGTAAACTCTTAGAATTCTGGCTTGGTTTTTTACAGGAATCTCCCAGAAAATAAGATGAAAATTAGACTAGTGTGCTCATTCATTCAATGAATGAAATAAGTGAGATATCTTACATGGTCATTAAAACGACTTGACAAATAACGGACCATCATTTTCCTACTGTTAGAAGAAATTTTAAAATGGATATTGAAAAACTGCATGAGCATACCAAAATAAAACCATGGTCATTTTATTGGACTGTTGCTGTGTCACTTAAAGAAAACAACAGTCTGTAAAAGGAGTTGTGAAATTTCACAAGAAGTATGGAATGCTGTATAAGCCATCTATTCAGATTATCTATAGAAAATCTTTGCAGACTCTTTAGAACTCACCTCCACATTTCCATCAGCTGCATTAATACTTGAATAGCCAAAACTAACTGTTGAACATGCAAATGTGATGTGATGAACTTGTCTGCTGAATTGGAGACCATGACATGGACTTCATATTTGCTGAGAATCTTGTTAGCAGCCCTGTGACTATTACAGAGAACTGTTTGGTTATAAATGCCCAAGGAAGAACATTATCTAAGAGTGGAAATATGAAGGAAGGTGACAGAAAGCATACTAATAAGAAATTTCGAATGGAGTTCTGATCTAAAAAATTATTGGTAATTCACCTTTTTTATGTGATGTCTATCCCTTGTCATTTTCCCTTTGAGACTGTGTCCCTCCTACTGAACAATTCAAATTTGGCTTTGAATAAATTTTGAATAAATTAGGTTTGATGGATTAAAGAAAAAAATTTGACCAAGTATAATCTTCTCCTTAAGATACTGTAATTAGCATGTGGTTATATAGCTGCTTTGTACTTCTTGTTTACAATGAAAACAGATGACCACTTTTTTTGCATGGCATTAGAGGATACCAGAGGGAAAAAATACAAGCCTTTTATTTCAGATAATATGTTGGGGTTTTTTTCTCAGATGTACATTTTAGTTCCTAGAATATCCATTTCAGCTATCATAAGTGCTGTATTATTTTTGAAACAGTATGAATTGTTTTGCTGCACATATTTGAAATGGTACGATAGTCTTTAGACTATCAGAGCATTTCTTAGGAAAAGAAATCTGAAACCCAGCACATATTTTAATCTCCCTTTGTGTCCATGATTCCTTGTACAGATAATCCACCTCGCATTTACAAAGATTCAACCCTTGGTTGATAATTATACTTTACTAAAAAGATGGTCTCTTTTCAGACAGAGCAGCTTT
>WBMY01017036.1:150242-165367 GCA_013397315.1 Donacobius atricapilla
TTTCAGACAGAGCAGCTTTATCAGGTTATGTTCCTTGAATCAAAGTGTAAATTTGTTTCCTTCTTTTAAAATTTATGGCAGATTGAAGTATTTTTGGTCTTCTTCAGTTGGCCTTAATTTGTTTGTAGAGGAGATTTGCATTTAGGATCCAAGACTGTTTTGTTAAGGTTGTTTTTGTTTGTTTGTTTATTTGTTTGTTTGTTTTTTCTTTTTTTCCTGGGAGTTCACTTTCACTGAATGTGTCATATACAAGATAAAAATTTAGAAAAAAACCCCGACAAACCACTAACTAAGCTACTCTGACTCTGGCTAATAAAATAATTTTTCATGGGTGTGTTCTCTCATCCCCCATCTTCTTATTTCTAGAAAATCCTAAGAAAAGTGTTAAGATCTGCAAGTTATAAAACGCATGCTTTGTGGAGGCATTTGACAAGATGTTTACATAGTTAAAGCTTGCAGAATGAAATACATCCTATAATTCCAAAACTCTGCAGGAATGTAACACTACATGTGTTTCGTTAACTGGACAGGTGACTGGAAAAAGTATTTCCTAATTAGATTATAGGGAAAGGGATGTGCATTGAATTTAGTATTACCTTATCAATTGCAAATAATGATGCATGGATGAAGGTCAAATCATCTATTCTAGTAAATTTGTTGTATTTTCAAAGATTCCTACTACAGTTTCATTGCTTTCTTCACAAAAATCAAGCAGATGATAGGTTATTCCTACTTCATCTGTAAAGAAATGAGGAAAACATTTTGGTATTTCCATGGCTTAAGGCATCACTGCCCACAGACAGAAATATGTCCTTTTCAGCAAAATCTTCTAACTGTTTTCTCTGTTGAAAAAAGTAATAAATTGCTGGGAGTGCACACTTACCCCCAGGTTATTATTTTATCTATGGGTAAATCTTGGAAAACTACAATAATTAAATTCCTGTCAAAAGTGATTTATATGAATAATATACCATTGTGTGCTTTTTGTTCCTTCAGAATCAGCGTTGAAAAGCGATTTTCCTTGTTTTCTGCATTTTCACATTTCTCAGCACCAAAAATCTTTACAGAATCTTTTATTCTTTAAATCTACACTGGAATAATTTTTATGACTAGCTTGTTGCATGCTGTTGTGCTTCTTAGTAATGTCTACTATTATGGACTGAGAAGTTTTCTCTGCATATATTATATGAAACTTTATGCAGTTATCCACAGTTTTGCTGATTAATGGAATAGCATTTTTCTTCTCCTTATGGAAAGCAAAGAACTCCTTTTTCTTTGTGGGGAGTTCATCTTCAATTATTGATGGAACAATAGTATCACAGTCATAGTTGCAATCCTTTCAGGAATGTAGCTTGAGCAGATAAAAATACATAATTAATACTTAAATTCAGTCTTCCTTGTGAGCACTCTGTATGTTCTGTAGTTTGACCTAGTAAATCTTGGATATTGCATCTACAGTAAATAAAAGGGAGAAAAATACAATATAGAAACAACAAGTTAGTAGTGTCAGGTACAGAAAATAGGGTACAGCTACACTGAATATGTGTTGCTAATATAGGTACAGAACTGTCTGGACAGCTGAGCCCAGAGAGTTGTGGTGAGTGGANATTTTGTGCCCCTCTGTTCAGAAAGCTTATTTTGGTGCTGGAATGAGTCCAGAGAAGGGCAGTGGAGCTGGTGAAGGGTCTGGAGCACAAGTACTGTGAGAAGCAACTGAGGGAGCTGGGGTTGTTTAGCCTGGAGTAAAGAAGACTCAGAGGGGACTTTATCGTTCTCTACAGCTGCCTGAAAGAAGGCTGTAGGTGGGGGTTGGTCTCTTCACCCAAGTAACAAGCAAAAGGACCAGGGGAAATGTCCTTGAGTTGTGCCAGTTTTAGTTTAGTTAGCAGGACAACTGTCTTCCCAGAAAGGGTTGTCAAGCATTGGAACAGGCTGTCCAGGGAAGTGGTGTAGTCACCATCCTTGGAGGTGTTTGAGAGACATATAGATGTGGTACTTGGAGATGTGGCTTAGTGGTGGGTTAACTGTTAGACCCAATGATCATAAGGGTCTTCTCCAACCTGAATTATTCTACAGTTGAGTGATGGATTCTGTGTTCTAATCTGTCTTTGCCTTTCTGTAGAAGTTGGAATAATTTCTGTATGTAGTTAAAAAGGAAATTCATTATCTGTTGTAGAATTGTACAATTCATCTCAAGAAAGTGGTTTGAAAAAATTAATCCAGCTGGAGTAAACACAGCACAGAATCATTTAGTCAGTAATTACTTGGGGCAGGTCACCACTCAAAATATTTGTGTCATTCCCGCTTCTTTGCTTCTGTCTACCTGAAGTCTCCGCTTGCAAAGTAGTTTTCCATGGTCAGAATTTTCTTAAGAGTCTTTTCAGTTTTCTGAAGCTTTGGGCAGTCACGGTCTTAAGCTCACACCAAGGCTGTTACTCCTTGTTATGTTATGTGGTCTGAAGCCTCACTCCTCCAGTCTTCCAGGCAGCCCAGTGTGCTAGCTCTCTGCTGCAATGAAAAACTCTTTCTGGAATCCTCCTGCATTTATAGTTGTTGGACCTAGACTAAAATTTCCAGAAAACTCTAGAAGGGCCTCTGCTAGGAGGGTCTAGGCTCTACCAGAAGTTGCTTTGCTGTCCTACTTCAGCTGATGTATTTCACATTGAAGTAGGCAGTTAAGTATGGCATCCACATGCAAGAAGTGTTTGCACACTAAATAGTCATTAAAAAGCCTTTTCAGAATATTTTCCTTACATGCAATCCTTACCTGGATGATAAATACAAAATAAAGAAACAGAGGCTAGGAACGGTACATTTTTTCTTTTTTAAGTCTCAAATACAGAGCCTGAGTTATCGACATTTTCAGATATGCAAGTCAGAGCAGTCTTATGGTAGCACAATAGCAGGACTTTGTTTAGTCAGTTACTGTTCAAAGACTGTTCTTTCAATCTGAATTCTGTACTCAAAATGAGGTGTAATCAGAGGTACATTACTGGATACTGCTGTGCAAGTGTTTGAAGGATTGATTGATTGATCATTGCTTTTAAACCTGAAACACTGAAAGAGGAGGTGTCTGTGATAATAGCCTGTGGGAGGGTCAGGCTAAAGCACTTTAACTTCCTTGTATGCTCCCTTCTGTGCATAATGCATAAACAGTTACTTGTAATGATTTTTGGACCACTGGCCATGAGAAAATTAAATGCAATTTGAAACAAGAAATAGAACAAGTAAATGCTATCCAGATTTTCGCCTAGAGCTTTATCTTTTGTTACTTCTGTTTTCAATTGCATATTCTTTATATCACATCATTTTCCAGCCCCTCTTACTCTACAGATCTTTGTGAAAGGGTCACAATATGTTTTTTTTCTTTATAGGTATATTCAAGAAGATAAAAACATGAAGATATTTGACATCTTTTCAGATCTCTGTAGGAATAAGCATTTAAATAAGACTGATTAAAGTAACTCAGTTTTTTAATTGAGTTTGTTCTTTCCCAACTTACTGAGTTTTCAATCAACAGTAAACAAAACAGTTGAACATTATTTTCTTGCATAATCAGTAAGAGATGGATGTTTGCCAGAATAAAGCTGGACTAGAATAAGACATTTTAGTCCTGGTAATTAATTGTCCTTCTGAGAGCAGTTGCCTCTTTTGGCAAGAAGATTGTGGGAGCACGGCCTGTTCTGCTTAAGAATAATCATCTGTGTTTGCTTAAGCAATTTCAATAAGTGTGTTGAGTTATTGTGGACCAGACTGTACTTTGGAGTGTTCACGTGAGCTGTGCACCTGGCAGGGCTGGTGCAGGAGGTTTTTTTTAACTAGCAATAATAGATGCAACCTAGAACGGTAGCATTTCCTCCAACAATTCAATTCATCTGCCCCTTGGATACCAAGCTTGCACCAATACATACATCCTCTTTTTGTGTACCACCCAAGAGGAAACCATATGGAGAACAGTGGAAGTCCAAGTGCTTCCTTAGTCACAGGATGAGAGACCTCTGCAGGCTTGCTTCAAGGCATGAGGTTATAGGACAGAGGTAGTTTGGGGACTGGGCTTACTTTTGTCTCTCCAGCTGAGGTTTTGTGTAAGTGAGCATTCTGTGCTGGAGCTTGGTAAGGGCCAGTGGGTCTCACTGAGTGCAGAAGCTTTGAAAGAGAGATTGTCTTCTTGGAAGTTACTATTGAACATCGCAGCAGGAAAGCTTGGAAATGTTCGAGCAGTTAAACAATTCTGCTTGACAGTGAAGGATTCTTGACTGGGCAAGACCCTGAGCAAGCAAAAATGATCTCAAAATTTGCCCTGTTTTGAGCAGTAGGCCTTGGCCACATGGCCACCAGTCCCTTTCCAGCCTAAATTGCTCTGTGCGTTTCTGTTTCTTGCTCTATCTAGGTCAGACACTGTGCAGACATAGGTTTGTCTTCATCAATGTGTTCCGGTTCTTGTTTGTGTAATTGCAGTGGTGAACACTGGAACAGTATTATAAGAATCTAAATGAAGATATAGATGTGTGATTGAGAAAATCATCTAAGACTTCAGTTGTAATGACCAGTGGCATATAAAACTAAGCAAATTACTATTCCTTTTTGTCTTGAGCACTGGTATTCCTTTTGGGACAATACCAGCAAATAGGAAAGCTCTTTGGGGTGGATGGGGCATGTTGCATTACTAAGCTATATACCCTATATATCCTATTCCCTCATTCCTTTTACCCCATGCCAAGAATTCGTTCTGGTCTCAGTTCTCTCCATTATAAACCTTGTGTTCAAAATGTCTAACCAATAGCATTCCAGCAGAAGAACCTAGATTCATCATGGCTGTTGCAGAGGAGAGATTTGTGGCCTGTGATTCAGAAAGAAGTTTTTTTAATTTCCTTGTGTTTCATCTTGACTTGACTTGGACTTGATTCAGGAGTCTACCTTTTGAGCCTATAGTTTGGAGTCTGAAATTACTGGTATCACTGTGGTTTTATTAGCTATGGAACATTGGTTCTTGAGAGCAGCAACCTTGATTCCCTGAGATATTTTTTTTACCTAAGAAATAAAATTGTCTTAGAAAATGTCTGCCCTCTTTCTAATGGCTACCTCTCCAAGAACGTTAAATTGATCGTTAAAGGTTTTTGTTGCAGTATTAAAGGAGTTTCTGGGCCAGATTTGTAGGTACGTGGTGCAGCTCTGTTGAAAAATATGTATTAGGTTGTTTTAGTGCACACATGTGGGCAGACATGTGGTGTGAGAGTTCTCTAACATTCTGGCCTGTAATGCAAGAGGTTCATGAAACAGAGATTTTTCTGTGTAGACTCTAACTGCATGGGTTTTGTTTCTTTGATGCAGAAGCTGTTTTCTGAAACTGTTCATCTATGAGTGGCAGAATATTAGCATCCTTTTGATTATAAAACAAAACAAAAGCGCATACCACTGCCAGGTATCTTAACTTATCCAAGCGCAGATGGAGCATGCTTGCTGACTTGATAAAAGGGGAACTGAGCAAATCCAAATTGTGACATTAGCTGTTGCCTTTGTGACTGAGAGATGAGCTTCATTACTAGGGAAAGTTAGAAGTTGGCAGCTGTGCTTCGGTGGCTAAGTGTCTGCTGTTACACTGTTGATGCCGAGTCAGAAAGTGATGCTGTGAAATGTTAATTGGCTTTCTAGGAAGTGTGTGAACATTGTGGCTTAGTAAGGTGGTAGAACATTAAAAAGTGTCAGATGGAGAGGTTAGTTAGACAGATCTGTGGTTAGTCATCAAGTGGTAATTTGGAACTTTCTTAAAACTTGCAATAATTAGTATAAGTTTTAATTAATGTTCTTTTCAGTCTATAACAAGTGGTTTTTTTTTTTTTTTTGTTTCCAGGAGTTCATAGCTACCACTTACATAACAAGATATTATGAAATGTTATGCTGACTTTGTAAGAACACCTTTACCATTTTAATCAACAGAAGTCATCCAGAAGTTAGGGTGTATTTCCAAGGCAGCTGTTGATGCAAAGAAATAACAGTACCTCGAATATGTTGAAATTAATTCTCTATGTGTTTCTTCTACTTATTTCAACAGGTGACTGAGCTAGAGTGTGTGAGCAGTCAAGCCAATGCCGTCCACACACATAAAACAGAATTAAACCAGACAATACAGGAATTAGAGTCTACACTCAAGAAAAAAGAAGAGGTATCTGCTAACATTTATTTTTGGCTTTTGTATTACATAATTTCTAAAGCCTTTCAATATTAAGTTTGTGATGGCTGCTAGATACTGAATTATTTACTATAAGTATTACAAAGTAAATACTTTTTCAGCTTCTTGGAAATTTTTCATTTATATAATTACATCAGTCCAATATAGAGCTGGGTATCTGGATAGCAACAAAAAAAGTATCATGTTTTCCTGTTTGTTTTTACCAAACATCTCTGTTTGCAAAAGTAACTCGTAAGTGGTTTCCTCAGGGCAGCCTTCACATTGATGCAGTCCTGGTTCCCTAAGAGAGGAAGCTGTTGTAGGCATGCTTTCTTTTTTCGTGGAGAATAGGGTTTGAAACAAGTGGTAGATCAATCAATGCCTTTGTCCAGCCAGTCTATTTTTCAGGCTTTGTTAATAAAGCTGACCTTTATGGTCCATAAGATCAGCAATTTTTTAAAACACATGCCAAGCCCCCAGCCTGAAACTTGGTATTTATTGGGCCATGTGCCTTGGCCTGGACCAGCAGCAAGTAAATAAAAAGAACTGGAGTAACACCTGCATTGGCATAGGTCCTAGAGGTAAGCATATCTGTGCCGCAGAAGGATGAAGAAAATCACCCCTTTATGGATGGAAAAAGGAGGTGGAAGCAGCTGCATAGGAAGAATTATTTGCCCCATACAAGAGACCATGGGCACTGGCCTGTGTGCTTGGAGGGGCAGTGTGACTTGCCAAGCCTTCCCTCAGTGCTGTGAGGTGTTTCCAAGGAGGATGCACAGTCATTACAGAATATTCTCCTTTACAGCCTTTTCCAAACTCCCTCACACTTAATAGATTAGTTTTAGTTTGGTAATGTTTCCCATTTTGTTGCCCATTCACTTTTGAATTATGCTGAGCTGTTGGCTGCAAAGAAATCTTGCCAGGAGTCCTGGGAGGTGAATATGCCCCTCTGGACAAGAGTACTTATTTAAGTTTGATACCTTTTAGTTACATTAAGTGTTTCTATTCTGGTTTCCTGAAAGTAAGCTAAGAACAGGTTTCTCTTCTGTTCATTATTTAATCCATATTTCTTATTTTTATAGCTTATTATCTTCTAATTGCCAAATAAAAGATGCCATTTCTTTTAGATTCCCTTTTTACAGAAATCAATCACAACAGGCTTTTTTTTTTGGATGTTTATCCCTGCTGCTGGTGACATAATAAGCAGTTTACATTTGAAAATCGGAATTTTTTCTCAAAAAAATGGAGAAGGGTAGATTCTAATAGAATTTAAAGTATAAATTTGGGGGGTTTTTTAATTACAAGGGACCTTAATTTTGGGGACAAAATTATTTCATATGTCTTTGGGGAGAAAAGAATACTTGGATTTTTACAAAAGAAAATGCTTATGTGCATTGTTGTTCATTCACAATGGAATTGCTGTTTTGAGCCTGTGATTCAGAAGCATTGGGAGCAGGGCTTCCATTTCATGTTCTCTGATGGGCAGTAGCCAGCTGCCAGTTTTGATATTGTTGCAATGACTTGCTCAGAAGAAGGAGCAGCAGCCAGATTACCAGCACTGAGGCCAAGCCAGGTAACACATTGCTAGCAAGGTTGTTTCTTCTCCCTTAGGAAATTGAAGGATTGAAACAAGAAATTGAAAATGCCAGAGAGCTCCAAGCACAGAGGGATTCTCTGACCCAGAAGTTACAGGTGAGCTATAGCGCATCATCTTAATTTAGTGAAAAGGGAAATATTATCAGCAAGTGAGCAGCTCACATGTGCAACTTGTGCTACATTCACTAAACGTGCCAGAAGAATGTGTAAGTTAGACTGCCCTGAAGGTGCTGCGTTGGGATGACCCTTCAGAATTTGTATCAAAATTTCTATCTACTGTAAATTGCTATTTTTATCTGAGGAAACAGATCCACATTGTTTTTACGAGTCCACAGGTTAGAAAACATCCTTCACTGATACATGTCCTGGACAGTCCTGGTCTGATTTTCACAGCAATGTTTTCCGATAGTTTTTGCATGAAACTGTCTGTCTGTGTATCATCAGCCTGTTGTGTTCAGCTTTTAAACATGCCCTGAGAAAGTAAGGGTTAAAGTGCTCTTGTGTAGTACAGGCTTTAAAAACACACTTTCTATGTTTTCGTGGAATTATTTAGGAACACTGTGCTTTTATTGGTTTTTAGCAGGTGGTTCTTCCTGTGTGTAATGCCAGATACCTGAGGCTGCTGGAATTGATGTTCTCTCATTATATCCTCCCTTGCTCCATCTGAGCTGGTGCCTGTCTGTTGCTGCACTGATCAGCCAGCACATAGCCACATTCCTTGTCACACCTCTGGAATGAGGCTGCCCAAAAGCTTAGGTGGATTGCACTCTGGGTTCAGCCTTCAGAGTTTTGAAAGAGCTGGAAACTCAGGCATTAAATGGCACCAGCCGTGAAGTTCTGAAAGGGAATCTTCTGTGTTCTGTAGCTTAGCATGCTGAAAGCAAGCCCCATCAGATTGCAGCTGCAGCTTAAAAATCATTAGGCAGGTATTCTTTGAAACGCATGACATGAATTGGAACCTCTATGAATCAAATTTTAACCTCCAGAATAAATCACTAAAGATCAAAATGAGTTTATTAATTTTTTCCCCATTCTTACGTCAGCTTGTTTGTACAAAGTACATTATTACTTTGGAGAGTGTTTTGAGTACACCTGACCTTGTCTGTTCCAAAAATTTTTGCTGGCTTTAGGCTAAAAATACAAGCTTTCATCTGAACAGGCGTTTATGTGACACACTAAACGAAACATTATTATGAGAGTTGGAAATTGTTCTACCAGTAGCAAATACAGTAATTTCATTGTAAGATCATATGAAAAGTAACAGTGAGCCAGGAATTAGCTATCCTTAGCAAGCAGAATTATGAGACTAGTAAGAGATGAAAGATTAGAAAATGATAAGTTTTTATTAAAATGTTACCTTATAAAGTCAGTAGTTCCATTTTGGTATATTTATATGTAAGTGATTGAGAGCAGCCCTGCAGAGAAGGACTTGAAGTTGATGGTAGATGAAAAATTCAACACTAACCAGCAGTGTTTGCTCACAGCCCAGAAAGCCAAATATGTCCTGGGCTGCAGTGTGGGCAGCAAGGCCAGGGAGGGAATTCTGCCCCTCTGCTCTGCTCTGCTGAGACCCCACCTGCAGTGGTGCCTCAGCCTTGGGGTCCCAGCACAGGAAGGACATGGACCTGCTGGAGTCAATCCAGAGGAGGCCATAAAGATGGTCAGAGGACTGGAGCACCTCTCCTACAAAGACAAGCTGAGAAAGTTGGGGCTGTTCAGCCTGGAGAGGAGAAGGTTGCATGGAGACCTCATAACAGCCTTACAGTATCTGAAAGTGGCCTTCAGGGGAGGCAGAGAAAGGCTCTTCATCAGAACTGCAGTGATAGGACAAGGAGTAATGTCTTCAAACTGAAAGAATGTAGGTTCAGATTAGATACTAGGATGAAATTCTCTATGGTAACGGTGGTGAGGAACTGCTTCAGGTTACCCCAAAAAGTTATGGATGACCCATCTCTGGAAATGTCCAAGGCTTGGCTGGATGGCACTTTGAGCAATCTTATCTAGTGGAAAGGACTCCTACACATGACAAAGGGTTGAAACCCTTTGTTGGGTTGTTTTAAGGTCCCTTCTTACCTAATCCATTTTATGATCCTGTGATTCTTTAATCAAATGGATATATTTTGTATATATGTCCATATGTCACATTGTAAGTGATCTGTTTCTGGAAATGGTTCTATTCAAGTAAATTTAAAAGTAAAGTAAATTTAAAGAATCACTTAGGATCTGAGTTAAAAGGTACCTTTAACTTCTAAGTTAAAGCTTAAAGTTGAAGCTTAACCTTATTTACTGCCCTGATGCTGCCCAGGAAAAAGATCTTGAGTCTGTGCTTTGTTGTAATTGTCCTGCTTTGATTATATTGGTGTTCTCTGAGCCACTTCACCCTACGTCTGTCACATCATTTGCTATAGCTTCACACTGTGTCATATATGTTCACTTACCTGACTCATCATTTATTTTCAGAGTGATTCTCTCCAGGGCTTGTATGTGTTTCTCTCACTCTTTGTTCTTGTGCTTTATTTTTCCCTCTTGTGCTTTACAAGTGGATTATGTAACTTTAAAATATTTTGGTAAAAACCCTCTACGAAAAATGTTATGCAAAGAAATTAGTATTTCAAGGTGTATTGCATTTCTGATACATGCGTATCAGGAATTAATTAGATATCAGTCATTGGCAAACTCTAGTCAAGAACAATATGTTATCCCTGTGAAGGTATTGAGGTCCTTTTTAATAATTCCATTAGTAATGTAGAGAAGTCATATCAGTGAGTCATGATCAGTGTGACTCTCACAGTAGGTCAGAATATCTTTATTAATATGGCTGATTCCTAAATATAGCTGTTGTGTATGGTTTGAATATTTTATTCCAATCCTTGCATTGAATTCTGCAAAAGATTGTTACAGTGCAAACAAACATAACTAGTAATGATTTATTTATTTTGTAAGACAACTATGAGAAATAATTACATCTGTTGAAAGAAGAGCTTGAAAAAACCAAAGGTAAAAAAAAAACAAGTACAAAATACACTCTGCAAAGTGCCTGAATGTATCAAAGAGTCAATTTATTGTTGGATGAGATCAGCTGCCAGTAAAGGGAAATGGCACAGCTAGGGGAATAGATTACATTACATGTAATCCACCTCTTCCAATCAAAAAGCAAGTCTTGAGGTTAACTGATTTGAAACACGAAACTGAACAGGAGTTAGATATGAGCTTACAATGCAATAACATTGCAGAAAGCATTAATACTAATTTAGGGTAAATATGCTTAAGGGTCAAATGTAAATTTAAGAAGCAGCATTTTCCAGAAATAAAAGCAACAGTTTCTGGCATATTTCATTAAAAATACCTGAGAAGGACCTGAAAAGTGTTCTTCAATGCTAGATACAGGCCAACAGAATGCTCTATTTAGGCCCTGTTTAATTTGTGATTTGATTGAACAGAGGGCACCCGGCTTGCACAGGGCGGAACAGTTGGTGCCGTCCCCCACCAGGTGCAAGCTGGAGCTGCAAGGAGACCCGGGGCTGATGCCAAGGGCTTCTCCTTGTGGGTGAGAACTGAGCTTGCTCAGGGTCAGAGCCCTGGGCTGTATCCAACACGCCACTGCTTCATCTTTCCCCCATGGCATGGGAACGGCGTGTCCGTACAGCAGTGGTGGCTCTCCCATTGTCCCTGCTCCACAGGCGGGTGCTGTGCAGTGAGGCACCACATGCAGCTTGCACCTCCTGGTTTACATTTGTCACAGTCACCTTGACACCTGCCAGGATGGTTATGGTCAGAGTGCAAAGCCCGTGATGTGGGATGGGAATAAGGTGGTGCTCCTCTGTCTCTAAAGCAGTGTTCTGGGTGGGTTTCAGCACAAGAACTTTTGATGGAGAACCATGTCCTTGAGCAATTCATGTGGTCTAAATCAGGGCATTCTTGAAGACAAGTAAACTCTGAGAAGATGTCTTCATTAGGCAGTACATTTCTGAATGATAGAAGTAATTAATTACATACCTGAATAAGTGTATCATTTGTTCACTGACTAAAGTTTGTCCATCTCTGAAAGTTTCCATCCATCTGATAATTATGGAAAAATGGAGGAAGTGGCTGTACATATGCAATCATAGTAACAATTCAGGGTCTGGTTTTGACTTAGTGTATACTGTAAAGGGTTACAAATTATTTTAAAAAGCAGTTGACAAAAATAGCATGAGTACCAACAGGACGTTAGACTGCTTTCTGCTTGCAGACAACACATTAACATGTTGTGTATTTTCTCTGAAGGAAGTAGAAATTCGAAACAAAGACCTGGAAGGACAGCTGTCTGATCTAGAGCAACGTCTGGAGAAAAGTCAGAATGAGCAAGAAGCTTTTCGCAATAACTTGAAGACACTTTTAGAAATTCTTGATGGAAAAATATTTGAACTAACAGAATTACGAGATAACTTGGCCAAGCTAATAGAGTGTGGTTAAAGAAAATGGGATTTCAGTGCCAGTCAGCTTAAAGATGCACTGTCTCTCTTCATAGGACTGTGTTGGGCTCTGCATCAAAGTTGCACAAAATTAGAAAATGCTCCTCTGAGAGGGATTGTTTTAAATTTGACTTGTAATTCAATGTAAAATTTAGAACTCAGCTTGTAGCCAGTTGAAGAAAAAAAATAACTTGAATTACAAATTACCTCCTTTTACATTATTGGCCACAGATAACTTGAAAGATATTAACAATAATTGAATGCAATCCTTTCTAATTATCAGTGATGGATGAATTAGCAGTGTCCCAGGACACACTACATTTTGTGGCAGATATAACATAGTTTATTGGCTATTTTATTTAAGATATTTAAATGCTGTGTTTTGTGCAAGGACTTAGTGATGACAGCCCTGTATTTCATTGTTCTTAATAATTTCTCAGGATATGTTGCACTGTGGAGAAGCAGTGCCAGAACAAATTTATTCTTGCCAGGAATGAGAGAGAGTTGCATCTTTAATTGAAACAAATTTACTATAACTGCTTGTATAACCTTCCTTTTTGTTTTTTGGGGGGTGGTTGGCTGGTTGGTTTTTTCTTTTTCTTTTCTTTTTTTTTTAATGGCTAATGGCTATACGTATATACTGGAAGATACCGTGTTTCTTTATGCAGCTTACCTTGGTGTTCTACAATATTGTCCAATGTAAGGTTTAGTTTTCCATATGAATTCCATGTAATTACACTGAGATAGTATCTTCCACTTAACTAAATTTTGAAGCCAACCAGTGATAGAAGGTGAGTCCCACAGGAAAAAAAGAAAAAAGCCCAAAACCCTCCAAACCCCCTGAGAATTTTAAACTTAAATTTTAAATTTCAAGTTTGACCTGCGCAGATAACAAGGAATGGCCAGTTGTTTGTTTTCTGGCCTTGATTCTTATATTGAATGTTCAATTTGCTGTTAACCTGTTCTGCAGGAGACTTTTTGAGAATGTCACATGAAATAGAGGTTCTGTGAATAATGGCTTACAGGGAGCACAATTGTGTTACAGATTCTTTAAGGGCACAGAGGTACTGCAAGGGATTGTTTGTACACTGAACGTGTCTAGCCAAAAAGGCTGTTTCTTGAAGTTTTGTTGTCATAGCAAATTGAACTGAAGACATGTTTACTCTTTTATGGGTCTTCATATCACATCCTTATCAAAGCTACACCAGGCAATATCTGAACTGTTAATTAACTGTTTAAAAACAGGACATTGAATTGAATTATCTTCAGAGAGCAGGTTTTAAAGTTGTTTTGATGTAATTTTAACAGACTTTTGGCAAACACACATTTCTTAATATAATAGATTTATTTTAAAAAACCCAACTCTTTGAAAGGTAAGCCAATTGTCATGTGTCTTGCATCACAGTGCATTCTTGCCATAAATTGCTTGTAATGCTGAAGAGGGCTTTTTTAAAAATGTATGAATGAGTGTCAGACCTCAGAGTTGAAAGATGCACGAACCTTTGTTTGCTCCCCAAATTAATTTGAATGTTAAACATGAAATCTAGCTGCTTATTAAATTTGTAGAACAGTTTTATTCACTTAGAGACTGATAGTCAAAACTAGAAAAGATAAGTTTGTTTTCATGTATGTACTGTGTGTATATACCATATAATACACACGGGTTGTCATTTATATTGGAAAGACATGCTTTATTTCTAAAATACCTTTTTCCTTTCCCTTAACTGGTGATTTATCAGGTCTCCCCTGACTAGTCAGGGAAGTGGCTTAGGTTAAATGCTTAAACTGTCCTGTATTATATGGTATGTAATATACACAATGTTTACGCTTTCTCCATATTTTTTAGGGTATTTTCTCACATTTATTAAAGGGGTGGGGGGAGCTTGTTTCATTGTGCTACTGGTTGAAAACTTTGTGGTGAGCTACATGTTAATCATTCAGGGGATTTTAGACAGTGGTGTGTATATCTTCATCAGGTCCATATGAGCAGATACAGCCAGTTTTTAATTTTCCTGGGGATATTTGGGCCTGATTCTCCTGTCACTTGTGCTGCTGTAAACCAGATGTGTCCTTGATGTGATGTCAGCAACATTCTGTTGGCATAACATCCGTGGAAGTGCAAGGAGAATTTGGCCTGCTAATGCTCAGTGGACATAATAAGGATGAAGAAAGAATAAAAAAAAACCATAATGATGGAATAAATGTAATATTATTTTTAATGATATTATTATTGACATTTTTAAAGATATGATGTCATATGTGTGGGGAAAATAGTGGACAGAAATATTCCACTTAAATTTTGTGAATATGTGTGGTACATGAGCATTTCTATGTGTAAGTACACACACATATGTATATACAGAACATGGAAAAATTTAGATGTGCACATTTTTAATATTTTCCTATTGAAATTAAATTTAAAATTGGAAATTGATATTTGAGAATTTCTTTTTCTCATAGAATAGATAAGCTTCATTTATTTTTTTTTAACAATACAATTATTGAGGGCTGCACCTTTGAATTCCCAAATAGTTGCCAAACATAAGTATGGGATGAGGTGAATATACGTGCACATATAAATGAAATCCTATGTCTAAGACTATTTTTAATGCTTATGTACAGTAGGCAAGTATTTAGAAATTGTGATCTAAAATTCATACTTAGGTGGCTATACCTACTGTAGCCTCTTCACTTCTGTTTTAACCTAAAGGTTTTCCCATTTGAAATATTACTGTCCCAGAGATGAGTACTGTTCATTGTATCTATCTCTAATGAAACTATGGGAATATGTATACAAGAAAACAGTGTTCAGTACTATAGTCTGAAAACATGACCGTGAACTTGCACTGGAGGGGAGACCAGTCACTTTGTGTATAATTTGTTACATAGCAACTACAGTCTAGGGG
>WBMY01017036.1:171637-216898 GCA_013397315.1 Donacobius atricapilla
GGGGGAGGGTGGTTTTTTGGTTTGGTTGGTTGTTTTTTTTAAAGAGTGACAAACCTGATCTCCTCAACAGAGATTTGCTTTAACTAATGCAAGCTTTCACTGAGGACAGTTTCTGCACTCCTCTGATCTTTTCCCAGAATGGCTTAATGAGAATAGGCACCCTCCAAGTATCACTCAGGTTTTTTTGACCCTGTCTGCTGGCCATATGCACTGATGGAATGGCCCATGAAAGGCCAGACCTCACAAAAGCCAACAGCCTGACTCACTGAACACAGCTGGACTTAAGCGCTGATGACAGAGCAAGGTATGGGTGTGCCAGGGGACACGTAAAACACTGTTGCAAAGTGGGGGAAATAAATTTGCTCCTTCAGTGGTGCTGGGCAAGAGGAAAAGTAAGAACCTTATGTTTCAATTTACTCTGCTATCATGAGAAGGCTTTTCAGCAGCAGAAATCTTTAGGAAACCATTACAGGAATGACAGAAATATATGTATGCCATCAACAAAAGTATAGGATGTGTGGTTTTTTTTTTTTAATACTATAAAATATTATTTTACAATGCCAATTCAAGACTTTTTTTTTTTTAATATGTCATTAGAGACCAAGGGCAGTGTGCAGTGGTTTCTCTGTCAAATTGTTTTCATAGGACTTTATCCACTCCAACAGTAATTTTACTCACAGCAAGTGCATGTGGGGGGAAAATGGCCATTCTTTTATGGTGCTTCAAAAGAAGTTGATTCATAATGTCTGTTTTGGTGTTTAAATTGTGTTTTTAACATGCATGGCAGTTTGAGCATGCACTGATAATTTTGTATGCTAAGAACTCAGTTACACTCTTTCTGATATTGAATGGGATTAAAATAAAGTACTGAGGAAGAAAAAGTATAGTTAATATAAGTGCTTTGTATGAATTGCATGATTCTTCGATCTTCCGTATTCCTGTGACTTTTAATCAGTAATGTACAGAGGGAATGTGATGCTAATTAGAAAAGTTGTTAAGATGAAAGAATGAAGTAAACAGTGACTTTTGTTTGAAAGACTGTGAATGTGCTTAGTCTTATGTAAGCAATGCGGGGTGAGATGTCTCAGAGAAATCAAGAAGTCTGCTGCATTCCACAGTGAGGAAAGAGGGACAAGAAAGCAGTACAGATGATTTGCCCATAGCACAAGTATCTCCAACAAACATCCCACCGACAGCACAAAACTACAGTGGGAATAAAGGGGTAAGACAGCAGATACAGTCTGAATGTGAATGTTTTATTTTAGGTTCTTTTTCTCCCCAAAGTTTTGGTTGATTAATGATGAGCAAACCCCAGCAACAACACAGGCAGAAGCTTTAACAGCACAGACAGTAATCGGCCTGTTTTTATCCACCAGCCCTTCCCGTGGAGGCAACAGTTCAAGGGAGATGTGGTTGAGCTGATGAAAATCTGGGCAGTGAGCTTGACTGTGGTGAAGATTTGCACAAAGTTTAGAGAAAGTAAGAGACTGAGAATCTTAGTGCAGAGGGGGAAAGGACAGAAAGGCTTCTGCATGGGATCAGTTCTGCAGGATGGAGAGTTGGACAGACTTGCAGCATTTCTGTGAGGTTAGGCTACATGGTGATGATGCTGTAGCTTCTTGGCAACACCTCTGGGATGGTTTCCTGCTGAAGGGCAGTTTGTGCAGGCAAAGTGATGCCTGTAACAGTTAAATGGCGGACATGGTACACCCAAGGTTTAAGACACCATTTTATCCATTTTTATAGACATTATAATCTTCCTTTACAAATGGTAAAAACACAGTGCCACAACTCTGTAAAAGTAGATTTAGGCAGTGATCTGTGATGTCAGCATAAAGCCCCAGCTGTGGTGCTGGCAGTGATGTGCTGATGGCTTGCTGATACCAAGGGTTCAGAGATATTGTGGCCAGTCCAGGATTGCTCTAAGCTCCCTCCTATGGCAGGAAGAATAAAGCCTATAAAATGGGCTTCTCCCTGTTATGGGAGGCAGTGGTAAGACAAGGAAACTGCTGAGAAAAGGAGAAACAGGTTTTGGAAAACAACATCTGTCAAACATACCTTCCATTTTTACTTCTTTCCCTTGTAACTACTGCCTCTGTTGAGCTTTAAGCGGTGGAACAGAGACAAACCCTGCACATATCAATAGTTCCCCTATTTCAGAGGCATTGTGGCCCACTGAGTATTTATTTACAATGTACCTTTCATTTACATCTGACATGTAAAAAATAGGAAAAAAAAAAGATGGTTCTACATATCTTTCATCTTCTGTGTTGTACAAAGAAGAGGCCTTATTCTGCATGGCACACCACTGCCTTTCAAGCCCACCCACAGATACATTCACTCATCTGTAATCCTGATGCATACACTAATTTCACTTCCAACCTGTATGGATACTGTAGAGAGTTATTAAAAAACATCTACTTATCTACTGAAGCCAATGCCAAGCAGAACCCGCTGATGGAGCACTGCAGAGCAGGCACCCACGTCAAGGTCACACACTGCCAGAGGTTTAGGAACAGACATCAGACACAAATGCAGTGCTCTGCTCTCTTAAGTCGGCAATGATCGAAGAACTGAGTATTTCAAAACACATTTCCTACTTGTTGTACATGTTCTGCCATAACCCAAAATTAAGAGTCATTATTACCTGGCATGAAAAACACCACGGAAACCAAAGACAGACAGGCCTTGAATTTTGCAATGAAGATTTACACTGCAAATACAAAGTTGGTTTCATGTTGCTCTTAGAAATGTCCTTTATCTTGTTTTCTCAGGATTGTAATGGCACTAAAAAGTTCCTGTTCCAGAAGTACAGTTTTTTGTGTTCCCATGTTAAGGAACCACCTAGAAATAGAACCTACTGCACTGCACCAAAAACACAGAAGGAAAAGGGAAAAGAGATAAGAATATAAAGATACTTTTTTTGCATGATTGATGTCTACATAAATAATGCAAAATGGCTAGAGGAATAAAAGGAAGAACTTACCCACAGACATCTAGGAAATCTAGTAAGCATAATAAGGATGCTAAGCTCTTAATATTTCTGTATTTAAACTTTTACACTTTTTCATAGAGTGTTTTGGTCTTTTGATCAAGAGGTGGAAAGTGGGTGTGTTTTATAATTACACACAACTACTCTGCATCATTTAGGAGCAAAGTTCTTCTATAACGCCTAAATTGTTCATGAGGCTTCATTTACAAAGATGTTACCCAAAAACAAATATTCCATACTGCAACATAGCTTAGATGCAGCCACCTACCATTAAACAGTGACAGGGAATTTAAGAAGTTGTAAGAGTAACAATGGGAACGCAAATTAATTAGATCTGAAATTGTTTTTTGTGGGAACCAAACTGTATAAAAAAGACTTTTTTAATGCTAGTACATAATCAAAGTTAAAACCAAGACAGTGATCAAATAAATATCCTTTAATAAAGAAAAGAGGAATAATCTTAAAGCACCAAAACTGTGAGTATGATGTTACATTGCATGTACAATAAGGTGAATGAATGCAGAACTTTGTGTACAGGTTTAAATTTCTGAATCATGATAATAAAATCCCATTAAATACATAGCAATAAACTTGCATTGCAGAAAAGCTGCACTAAAGAAAAAAGACCAAGAAGCAGACAATTAAAACTTTTTTTAGTCTCTAGGTATTGCTAGAAATGTTTGTTTAGTTCTTAACCTTTTTTTTTTTAACATACTTGTGCTTAATACTTAATAACTTTGAGCATTTTCACGCATAGTAAATTTGCAGAGTTGTTTACAATAAAATAAGCATTTAATATGTCCTTTTGAATACAATGGAATTAAAGAACTTTCTTAAAGCCAAGCACAATGTGCTAGTAGTGTCTGAGTCTAATGATAATATTGCACAAAGCTAGTGAATGGAAAATTTGTTTTCATTATTTCTTATTTATTCAATAGGCTTAACAAAGAAGTTAGTTTCATTAAGCTTCACTGGCTTCATTCATGTAAGACAACTTGCAGCCATCTGTATTTCTTTAGCTTTCATTTTATGGTGATGCATTTGTATGCACTTAAAATGAAGTTCAAAACATACAGCAACAGCAACAACACGCTGGAAGATGTTAAATGAATATCCCCAATGGCCAACACCTATTTACTAATTGCAAAGTCAAAACTATGTTTATACTCTGAAAATCAAGCCAGTTTATGGCAAACTAATTCCTGGATAGGTGACAGTCTCTGGAATAAAATCTCTGCAGTTTGGACTATATGCACCAAAACAGTCTTCATCCTTTCCACTTGTTTCCAATGCACACACTACTGGTTAATGAGCTTTAGATAATGCTCTACGCATTAATATTAAAATCTCAGCAGAATAAAATTCATTGCTTGGTCATTTTCCATATTAGAGGTACAGAGCATTCACATTTGCAAATGGAAAGATGACCTTTTCTGTCAACTTCTGAAGCTCTGAGCCACAGAGTACAGGAGACCTGAATCACAATAAAAATACATAAATGTCAGGCTGCAGATTCACCACAGACAGAGCTGTGAGTTTTGGATTCATAGTCAAACTAAATGGGAAGTACAAAGACCCATATATGCAACAGCCCCTCCCACATATATACTGGCATGCCCGCCCTCCCTTGACCCTCCTAAAAATTCTAAGTATTTATGTATTAGGCAGCAATTAAATATAAATTCACTTTGTAGGAAAACTTAAATTACAGTATATTTATAGGTTAAAAACAGCTATTGTGTTGATAGCATTGATAGCAGTATGTTGATGTGCTCATTACACCAAAGAGCAATTTGCAGTCAAGTTTAGGATGACCTACTGTCTGTCAGCTCCAAGAAGACTGAAATCATGCAACATGCTCTCCCAGTAAGGTGCTTCCGTTACTCCTTTTCTTTGCAAGAAGCTTTGCTTGTTCTTAACATTAATTCTGTAGTGCGAAACATCAACAATATATTGTCCATGCTTATGAAATCATTACCAGAAATACATCCAGGTAATTTAATTACATAAGCATTACAATGAAAATAAAATCAGATTACACGCATGAGCAAACTTGATTTACAGATTACACTCCTGAAATTCAGTGCAACAAATGGAATAAGGGTAACATTAACCAATAAAGTTTCTGCCTCCTCTTCTCAATAAGTTGCATCCTCAATAATGCATCTATCATTATTATTAAACAGTACAGAATATAGTGCTTATACTCAAAATGATTCTTTACAAATAATGTAGTGAAGTATGTTGAGTTCTATCCCCAATTCAGTCACAAAAAGAACACAATATATAATCATACTAATTTATTTTACAAGTGTCTGGTGTAGAATGCAGACTGTCAGATTTAAAATAAAGAAAAAAAAACCAGGCAAAACTTAAAAGTGATGTTTGAGAAAAATAAAAAAGCCTTCATCTATCCTAGACAGATAACTAACATAAAGATACAGTAAAGTGAATAAGACTATTGGTCATTTGTAAAGGATCTGAAACCTCCATGAATGAGAACATGAAATTCTTGTTGATACAAATTCCATTTCTGAACAAGACTATTGCTGTTTACCTTGTATTTTGGTTATTTTAGTAGAAACAGTATTTAGTTTCCTGTCCCCACTCATAAAAGATTTTTCAGTCCTTATATAATAAGCATTTGTACAATAAACATTACGCATTCCAAATCTTTACTTCACTGGATCAGTTACACCATAGTAAAACTTTTAACATGGAAAAAGAAAGCATTTTCTAAAAATTGAAAAGGCCCAAAACCTGACAAACTACTTAAGATAAATAACTAGCAACAGAACAATGTAGCCACAACAGTAAAACGAAAAATATCAATAGGCAGGTCTTTTTATGGAGGCTCTTTTTCCTTGCGCATGTTTACGTGTTTTTCCTTAGTGATGCTTGCCAAGATTTCTCACAGACCAACACAATTATTCCAGCTTTTCTCAGCTGTGGCGGAACTGACCTCAATGCAGGACTGTCAATTTCCCTAAGTTTCTTGTAAATATACTAAACTTTCCCCATTTTCTGTGGTAGCCATCCCACTGGAAAATTTCACATGGCAGAGGATGGTACCTTTTCTGCATTAGCCTATGTATACTACATATGCACAATTTTTATATCAAAGGGAAAATCATGTGACATTGTGACATCCAGTGACTCATGGAGATTTAAATTCAGTTGTTTTTTTTTTTGTTTTTTTTTTTGTTGTTTTTTTTTAGCATGATGTGGAAAAAAACACCATTTATTTTCCACACAGAAGATGGCAGTTTTGAACTGATTCATACTGCTATGCTCAGCGTAACAACTACTTATTGTGTGTCCATAAAATACATGCTCATATGAGAACTCCATTTCTATTGCGACTAAGCTAATACAGAAATCTAAGATTTCAGCTAAATATGAAACAGATTAAGAAGACTAATTTCATCAATCATGCACACATTTTTCAAGGCAAAGATGACAGATCACATGGCATATGAAACATATCTGAAAACTGTAGTACAGTACAGCATGGAGCTATTTAGATAACAACACAGTGGTAAACTGCAGACCAATGTGTTGTGCGAAGGAACCAGTGCACAAATACTTTAAAATTACACTACTTTTCCTTGGCTTGAAATTTTGCTAGTGTTCTGTATGTATACTCCAAGGAATGAAACTGCAGGTTGGAAAATAGGAAAAAATGAAACATAGAAGTTGCTTGTTCACCACTTTTAATTTAGCACTAAGTTTCAGGTGAAATGTATAATGTGAATTACCATTCTACATCATAGTTCTGATTTGTGCTACAGCCAAAAATTTATTTGATTACCTTGGTTTAAATGTGTGGTTTGACTGAAAGTACAAACAAATGTAGAACAAAACAGCTGATGGTATGTGCAGTGGCAAATGTTTATGACGAATCTTATGTTTATGATGAATTATGATGAATCTTGAATCTGCTGCTATTGCTGCATGAACACAGCATCAGACAGCTTGCAACCATACCATGTAACACAGAATTCAGAGAATAAGTTTAAGAAAAAAGCATCATGTAGTTTTAGGCCTGTGGAAAGCCAGTATCAGGTGTTCCACACAGCTGAAAAATAGAGACCTGGCAACTAACACAGCAAAATCGATACAATTCTACAGTAACACTGCTCGTAGGTGCTTTGAAAATCAATGTTCACTGACTTTATAAGTAAGGCAACATGGTTAAGAAAATCCTCTCGAGATGTTTGACAGAGCTTTAATTTTTGGACAGCCACAGCAAAACATCTTCAATAGACTGAAGGGTCCCAGAGCTGAGGTTCCTTTAGATTACATAGCCTATTGCTAAGGTAAGGTCTCCTGCTCCTCTCTCTGTAAGTAAACGGCAAGACGTGAAATCCCCTGTTATAAATGTTAACACAGTACGTGTTCCATTACACGACAGCAGCAATGAGTAACTCCACTTAAAAGAACCCAGATCCCCATATAGTAGTTTATCTGTCAAAAGAGGAACAGTGAATGGACCACACAACACAAAGGACAGGGACTGTGTATTTCTCAAACACAGTGTATGTTACGCTAGTAAAAACAAAATGCTAGTGAAAATTCAGCTTTCCTAGAAGTGTAATGGGTTGATTTTTAATACCACATGAGGTTTTTAGGTGGTACAAGGCTACTTGTATCTCTGTATTGACATACCTCTTGGTACTGTGGTATCGTAAGGTAGCTGCCTGCAGCTATTAGTCATGAGGTTTAGGACTACTCCTAAGTATTCACTGCAGAGGAAGTTGTAACTCTCCTTTAAAAATAAAACAGTCAAAATCAAAAGAAACGTTTTTCAGCCACTAGGCTTTTGCGTATGAAATACAAACATCTTTGCAGCCACTAAAGGGAATGATGAAAACCAGCAAGAATAGCATGATTTTCACAACTGAATTATCAGTATGCTTAAGTTCTTTGATCTTTTTTAAAGAGGGCTGCTTAGACTAATCAAAAGCCATTTTAAACCAAAAGAGAAAAATATTTTTAAGTATGAAATTACAAAATATTGCTTCTTATAACAAATGATAACAGTATAACTAACTTGGTTCAGCATAGCTAAATATTATTTTAAAAAAGCATGAAAATGTCTACTTTAAAAAGATGTCAGACTAAAAATGACCTTCTAAAAAGGTGCTGCAGTATGTCTTGCTAAATGTATCATGATGGAAACAAACACATTCTTGAATATGTACTGAATTCAACTCTTAATTCTCATTGTGCTGTGGTCACTTGTTACTTTTCATACTGACATGCTTCTTCTAGCTAAGAAGAAAAAAGTCTTAGTTGCATGTTACTGAATTTCAGCTACTGTAGTGCAACTAGGAATTCTCTTTCTGGAATATCAGACTTCTACACAGCAAGCTTCTCTGCAGGGAGCCATATAGTTGAATTTTCAAGCACATGAGATATTCAGTGCAGTGAAGGGGCCATTTTATAGCTGGTTTGGAACCTCAAAGTTACTCTAACAGCAAGTAGTCTCCCAACTCAAAATGCCCCCCTCACTTAACTGGCCATACATTACTAACGCAAATATAAAAAGTGCTTAAGAATTGGGCATTCTTGATAGTATAAAATGCACATCTAAACAACTTAGCTTTCTGCCCAAACCAGAATTTGTTTGAACAAATAAAGAAAAAAATGACCTCAAATTAACATTTCAGGCCATTTTTTCCCATGAATTATTTGCCAAAGAAAGACTATTTCTTTGCCAAAGAAAGCCTCCTGTGGAACTGATGGTCATAACTGCTGGCTCTGAATTCTCAGAAATGCAGAAGAAAAGTAATCTTCAACTGGGGTTTCTTTTCGCAGTTGGTGGCTGTCAAGCACCTGTTTGGGAAGAAAGAAAAAGGAACATCTGAAAAGCTAAATGGCTGTACAAATATTCTCTGATCAACATATTAGGCAATTCTGACATGCAATATACTGAGCAGTGTGTACTGTGCAAAGATTCTCTTTGCTCCCAGGGTAATGACACAGTGACTCTGAGCCAGAACACACATATGACCAGGCTTTTTTTTGCCTTCTGGTATTACTGGCAGTAAATGCAGATTAGAGGCCCAAAATACTGGATTAGGAGACTATGGAGAACAAAAGTTCACTTGTTATCTGCTGCTTTGTCCACCACTGACAGGAATTCAAGTTCTGCATTACTTATAGTACTCTTCGCATACTATGGTGATTTATGTGTATTATTATGTGCTCAAAAACAGATAATCTCAAGATACTGTTGGTAACCAGTAATCTCTTGCATTTTTCATACAGAAGCTACTACACATTTTACACTACTCGCTCAGCTACTTCAATATATGCCTCAGTATCTTTTTACATGGTTCAGAGTGTCAGGAAAGAACTGCTATTAAAAAGGTAAGTCATAACTTTACGTAGAAGCTAACTCACAGAGCAGGCAAATACAAGAGATGACTAGATCTCCTGCAAGAATTAGTTACTATTAGTTTTGTCTTTAAACTTCAATAATTAATGAAACCACTTCACTGAGCACTGCTAATACTCCCTTAATATACATCAAGGAACCTTCTAGCACTTAATAAATATACATCACTGTATCAGATTTAGCTTTCATTCTGTAAGGCAAATAACTGCATTATATTTAGCCTATACAGATGTATATGTTATTAAGCATAATTCATATAAAATGTGTGTCAAAACACTTTCATAAACATGTTTTCAACCCAAAATCTCTACACTACTGTTTTTGTTATGTGTAGAGCTCACAAGTTAAAAACAAGTGGGTCAATCTTATAGCATGATATTAAGTGGATAACCTTGCAGTAAAAAACACTAGCCTGGCTGTTTCTACAACAGATTTTTCATTATTTTACTCTTGTATGATGAATGCAAGTAAACCAATCTGTATCTTCAAGTAAGTATGCTCATCTATATGGAAAGTATTTATTCAGTTGAGTTTTTTAAAGGCTTTGTCTCAATCTCTGTTCTCCCAAATTATTTCATGTGCTTGGATAGCAAGGGCCTTGTTTGTTTTTTCTGAGCTGCTAGTACAGCTATTTCTGAGCTATTTTCTGAGCTATTCCATACAACCATTTTCAATCTAAACTATTATGTGTTAAACAATTTCACCTAATGAAAACAGGGTTGTTTTCATAATAAAATATGACACTGGTAAGAGAAAGCAGGTCCCAGAAACATTAAGAACTAGGAGCACATACTCCTGACACTCAATCCTGCTTTTAGGTCCAAGTTATTTTGCAGGACTTCAAGCAGGATGTAGTCTGGTAAAAAGGAGAAAACAACCAGGGACTGTGTGGCAGTGATTTTCAGCCTGCATTCAGAACTCCTTTTATGGGGATGCAAATAGCAGAGGAAAACGTTAAGTTTATATTGTGTGACAATGACCATGGAAGATTTCTAAGATGCACTTCCAATGTAAAATGCTAAGGAGGTCAACCCATTTGATTTAAAATTAAGTCAATCTTGGAAAATTTCTTCGTATCCTGCCAAAAACATGCAAACAAAATCCTAAACAGTCAAATAGATTTACTAAAATCAAAGTCAAATAACGAAGTTTAAATTTGATCCATTAGCTAGGAAATTAGAATAATTGCACTGAGAAAGCGAAGTTAGTTCCAAGATATGTTTTTATAGCTGTCACTTGATTTCTGAGGAGCTGTGGTAGTGGGAGTTTTCAGTATGCAAGGACAGAAAGAAGTTACATGGAAGCAAAATTATTTTCACTTGGAGTTTCAGAAAGAGTTAAGCACATCTCCACTCCTGGAGTTTCAACTCCAAAACTCAGTACATTTGGTATGGAATAGAAGGAGCAAGCCATAATTAAACTCCGTGAAATCATTAGGGTGGCCAATGGCTAGTTCATGAAGAATTGAAGGCAGCATTTATTTCCTTTTCAAAAATTTAAAATATTATAATTTGAAAATACCATGCCAGTGCAACAGACTGAGACAGTATTTCATAATCACACGAACATTCAGCAGATGATGTGCTAAGTCAGAATCAGTTTTTAAACAGCTGTAGCACTTTACCAACAGTCATTCTCCAGCTATGGTAACAACTGTCCAGGGTAGAAATGCTGGATTGTGAACATTCAAAAAGGTTATCTTCTTTCTACTGGGAACTGTGTTGTAAGCGTTACAAATATTTGTCTTCCATTCTGTTGAAATAGCCTTTCTAAACAGATTTTTAATTTCTTTACAGATTGTCATACCTCTGGTTTCCCAAATTTTAGGCTTAGTTGGAACATTCATTGATACTCAAGTTCATTCACGTGTCAGTAACAGAAGAGCGCCACCACAGCTCTATGCTGCTGCTGCAGTCACAAATCTCTTTGTGCTACTGATACAGCAATTATTTTGAAAACTGACCTCTTGCTGATTTTTGGTTTGTTCTGAAATCATTAATTTCATCTGCTGAAGTCTGGTATCTGTACTTTCAGGCACATTGCTATTAATGCAAGTTTATGGAATTCATATAATTAGCAGAAGTATAAATTTTATTTGTATATTTACTGTTTATAGTCTGGAAATTCAATTAAGTCAGAGATTCTGGAGACTGAAACCAAGCTGTCAAGAACTCAGCCACTGGGGGTATCCCATGAGATTTCAATCGGTTCAGCATTCAAACCTAACTGTCCTTAGAAGTCACTCAGTCTGAAATGATAAGACATCCCCAATTTTTACAAGGTTAGAAATAATTAGAAAGTGTATAAGGTGCATCCAAGCGTGATTGTGCTGCTTTTTAAACTTTTTTGGTAAACTGGAAACTGTCCCTTCAAATTTACTAAATAAAATAGAGTGTTCTTCAGAAGTCCTATCAATAATGACCAGAAGAACTGGGACAGTAAAAGGCTAACATACTGTCTAAAAAAAGTTTTCCTTATTATAAGTCGTAAATTCTTTGAGAAGTCAGTGATATTCAATACATATTTGCATGTTTTACCACACTAGATGTCAGTTTAGTCACATTCCTACTAAGTCTCCTAGAATGCACAACCTGAGGCTTAGCTGCTACTGTTATAAAAAAAACTGCCACAGAAATATTTTCTTTAAATGTAGCTTAATTACAGGTTAGTTTTCCCAGTCTGTGCAAGGCAAGCTCTCCTCTTCATCCTCTGACTCAGGTGACGCTTCCTTAATTCTTCGCAAAGCTTCATGGATGCTCCTTGTCAGAGGGTCAGTATCAGGCAGAATTGTGAAGGATTCTTTCAAAACATCTTTCTGTACTTTCTTCAGTTTCACCCCTTTCCTGATCTGTGCCAAGATGTTATTACTATCATCTTCATCAGGAAAAGGAGGGAGACTTCTCTGCTCAACTTTTTTTAAGTGAAAGCTGCCACGTTTCAAGGAAGCCAGCACTTCATCCATCGGGGAACTCACTGCAGCAAATCAAAAGACCCTCAGTATTATTTTCACTAAATTTTATCAGTCTTAATTTTCATTTCCTACAGACCAAAAAATACCTGCATACTATTAATGTCATAGTCCCATACTGTAAGTATAATAGTAGCTCCAATCCAGTTATAGCCTCTAAATAATCTTCCTTATTACCAGGTCAAAACTGGTTTTTACAGACAATTGCAATTTTTGCAGCCACTCAACTTCCTATCAAGAAGTAAAACTTTCTGAATCATGTGGCTTTTTTGTTTGCAGTCAGGAAAATCAAATAAACTGCAAGGAATTCATCGTAATGAAAGTGTGTATTGCATCGTCTTTTTTTTACTTTAAACTCAGGTAGTGATTGCTTTCTTGGGTACTAGACTGTGTGATCCATTCTTATCACTTGCATTCTGAGGCTAATTTTACCTACTGCATGACTATTTCTACAATCCAGTGATGGAAGCAGCAATACAGTCAATTACAAGAGCATGCATTCTTCCTGCTTCTCTGGGTTCATGTATTTGTTAGCATCTAGTCCTAGCACAGTTATAAAAATTGTCTTCCTTTATAATTAATGAAAACAAAGAAGTCTGAGATAGTTCTTTATGGCAAATCCTTCCTTTATCACTAATCTTGAAGTTAGTTTTCCACAAAAAATAAAAATCAGGCTCTGGCTCATTGAAGAGCCATGAGTAGGCAAGATCTTCATCCCAGACAATGCATTATAATAAAGTAAAATGAAGTTTAAACACCTCGTATACAATAGCACATAATTTGTGCAGCACCTCTCAATCAATACATATCTATCTCCAATTCTTTTTTGTACTTTGTACATTTGTGGTTTTTTAAACCTGTTTTGCATTAGGAATAGGCTTTGTCCATCCCACTAAAGGCCTAGACAGAAAAAACCCAATGGAAAAAGAGATATAAAAGAATACAAGATTGCACATTTGAGGAAGAAAGGACTGTAAAGTGTAGCAGTGTGGATTTTTATGTTTATTTGATATGTTAGAATGGTTTGTTCTATTCACCCCCCTTGGTTTCCTAGGTATAGTTGTTCCCTGCTCTGTCTCCTGTCACTCAATGTANGCCTCTGTCATACAGAATGAATTCCTAAAGCTACTTAGAAACTTGGAACATCGCAGGGAATACGGAGCAGCAGGTAGAGTGCTGCTGCAGACATTAATATTCTTAAGAGGAACAATTGATTTGAATTTATATTTGTCATATTATGGCGTATATAAAAAGCACACACAATAGGTGCTTTATAAAAAATTGCACGATAAAATGCGAGTCAGTAAAATAAACAATAAGACTACATAAAAATTATTGTTATTCTGTTATTAAGTAGAAAACTGCATCCTCAGGTGAAACACAGGGCTGGCAGTAAGTAGACATGTAAACATTCTTTTCAACAGCACTTAGGTTTCTATCTAGCACGGTACAGTGTAGACTCAATTTCACAAGTGTTCTGCCACTGAACAAGTATGCCACACTGTCATAAAAGCCCTAGTGTTCGAGTTGCCAGAATCTCTCAGCTACAAAGGATTTAACAACTTTCCCATTAATAATAAATTAATCACAGCATACGCTCTCCTACACAGCAATTCAAAAGATGAACTGATGTGCATTACAATTTTTAAATTAATAACAATAAATTTTAAATTAAATATGCAGAAATTACAACAGTACCTCTCCTCCTCTGTAAACCCTCTAAATCACCGGTCTTCTTAAGCTTCTTCTTGGCACTGACGAGCTGACTGCTATCGAACAGATGTGCGGGTGGGACACCAGAGGAGTGCTGGACTCCCTTCTCCACACTCTGACGTTTAATAAAGCTGTCACTTTTCTCTAAGGATTTGGTGGCATCTTCCTTGGAGGGCAAAGGTGGAGGTGGAGGTGGAGGTGGGGGAGGCAAAGGGGGTGGAAGCTGCATTCCAGTAGCAGTCTCTGGTTGAAGCTGGTCACTGGTGAGTGGAGAAATGCTTACATGGGGCAGTTCAGAGGTAACACCATTAGGAGGCAGAGAGACATCTTGAAGTTGTTTGAGGCTTGTGGATTCCTGCACTTGCAAAGGCTGAACTGCTTTTTCCAATTCCACCTCTTCACTCTTCTCTTGGATTTGTATGGCTGCTGGCAAAGATTGAGGCTGCTCAGCACTGGGCACTGAGTTGGCTGCACATTTTCTTCTTGCATGAGCCAGCCGTAGTCGGGTTGATTTAAGTATTACTTGCCCAGGGTACCGCTAAAGTGAATAAGGTATCGACAATTACATAAACACATGCAATTGGACTATTTTAGATTTTATGTACCTGTCATTTGTGACAATCAATTTCATTTTGCTCTGTATGTAAAACCAAAGCAAATATATCCCCAGCTTTATGAAAAAAATTATTCATATTCTTAGGTTTTATTCTTATTTAAGCCACAATTTACATATGATTAGTCTAGTCAGTGAAATACATGGGTTAGAATTACAATTTTACTAAAAGTCAGACTGCACATTCAAAACTAGTTTCTTTTCTGGAAACTAATATTCAAAATTCTCTCTTGCTTTCCTCTTCTAAACCTGGTCAATGGCTCCCTCTACGAGTGCAGACCAGTCTGACTCAATACACTGGCCTTATATGTGAATCCTACTATTTTAAAAGGTATATCTTGAGAATATCAAAGATTTTCAGACTTAATTTACTTCTTAAATTTGCTGTCTCTTATCAGTCTTTTCATATCAGTTTCATCTGTAGTCTTTTTAAAGCAAAAAAAATTAAGCCGCTTCTGAAACACAGGTCTTAGGTTTAGTAGGCCTAAAGAAATAACATGTAACAATATTAGTATGTTAATAGAAAAAGCTCATGAACAATTAATTGCTGGGTAAAATAAGTAAATCTGCTTCAATTTACAGAAGTTACAGAACTCAGGAGGCTTGCAAACAATAATGACATGAAGAGTGTACTGCTAAAGAAGACAACTTGCCAGCAAAGAAACCTCTCATACCTTTTTTTTTTAAATTACTCAACCAAAAGTTTTCACCAATTAACACAGTCTCTGTTTCCTTTCACTTTCAGCCCTCTCCTTATTCTCTCCCCTTCATTCCACCTTCTGTGCATCTTCTGAGGCTTCCATTGTAATAAGAAGGGGCAGGTATTCTACCAAGTAGCAGAAGGGGGCCATGTCAGATGACAGTGCTCTTTGTGGCAAGTACTGTTTAGATTATACTTCTAAGGAACATTTCCAAGTGTCTTGTCACAAGAGATGGGTGTAAGAGTGAAAAGAAACTTAAGGCACTAATGCTAGAGGAATCTGTTACCACCAATGCCATATTTTGTTGCGAATTTTCCAAAGACCAGTTAATGATACAATGAAAGCGAATTGCTAATAGCACAGTGAATGCTATTACTGGAATGAGTGAAAATTTCTTTGGGAAAGGAAACTGCCAGAAAAGAACAACTGTTGTTACCTGCTTAAATGTACGAAGTCTGTCCAGAGTTTTCTGTCGTTCCTGACTAACCCAGGAGCTCTTTCTTTCCTCTTCATCTTGCAACTGATCTCGTTTCTGAGAAAATATATGGAAAACATGTAAATATTACATCCAATGCTCTATTTGGCTTCACTAGAAAAAACTCTTCTCCTAAATGTGAAGAGGCAGTTAAAGAGATACTTCTCAAATAAACCTAACTTCAAAACTTGGCCTTTGACTTCCCCTTAAAAAACAGTATACATTTCCCTTTAAAAAAATAGTGTACATTTTGTGGTTTGTTTTCTCAAAGAAACTCAAAGCTCAGTAAAAAAATATTTCAATCTCGAACAGGAACACTTGGAAGACTTGTTACTCTAAGAGATGAGAGATAGCAAGTGACAGAATGCTATACTTAGAGAAGACCCCTTGAATTAAAATTGCATAAATTAGCCAGAGAGCAAAGCAGTATCCATTTTCCCCTCATTCCAAGAACAAATGACAGTCCAAATTGCAAGGGTGCCCATTTAAACAAGTCATAGTAGTATTTTCAAAGTACAAGAATTCACAGAACTCAGCATCACAAAATTTTGAACTGAACAATGAGCAAATCAAGTCAATGTTTTCATAGTTACATTTACAACAGTAAATATAGGTTTGTATTTACTCCAGGTTTTGTGGCTTAATCCAGCTTCATTTTATGTGACTGCACTTTAGGTAAATATCTGAAGCTCTTCCTTGCACCCAGGACAGTTGTGTTTTCTCTTGTACAGCGATTTTATCTTACATAAAATGCACCTTTGGGTGCACCTCCTTTAACTATTCATTCTTTCTTATAGAACTTCAACAGAGTTACTACATCTTCAAAATAAACACTAACTCCTCAGTCAAATTTACTGGAAATGGAAGCTAATTACCAGAAGGTGAAATTCACTGCATGCAAGTTCAGAAGCTATCAGGAAAAGTGATGTAACAGCTGACCACAAAGCAAAAACCCTGAGCAGAAACAGCAGCTTTAAGTCTTAAAATTACTCACAGCATTTAATATTACTTTTGAAAGTGCATATTCATAATCAAAAATTCTGATCACTTTTGTGATCTCATTCAGTCACCACAAAAGCAGCGTCTGCCTGCCATTTTCATAAGTCAGCTAGTGGCCTGGCGTCCTCCATAAAAAGCCAAATGCTGTGATTTGGAAGGAAGAAAAGAAGTATAGATGTGTTCGGGAGGGAAAGATGAGAACATGTCTAAAAAACATTACGAAAAGAAAGCAGAAAAAGGTGAAGAGGAGGAGAAGCATGTGGTAAAAGAAAATAAGAACAATGGGCAAAGAATTTAGAACAGAAGCATAAAGAAAGGAAAAAAGTGTAGTTCTATCACTACCTGAAGGTTACATATGGATACAGATCAAACTCTTCCTGAAGCAGTCTCAGATTCAAGGGTTTCTCTTGGTTTTGGGCGACCTGTTTATTTGGTTTTGTTTCACTATTAAGTAAAATAGTAAAATTGCAATTTCTTATTTGGTTTCAAATTTGGACTCATCTTTTAAAAAGTTTTCTAAGAGTTATCTTTTCAAAATTCTTAATGAAAACTCATTTTACCATAATGCTAGAATTTTTCAGTTACATTTTTACCAGAAAAATCCCACACAAACACAAGAAATCAGCATAAGGTTCTTTATATCATTCAAGCAGGCAATTCCATATTATAAAACCCAGCAGTACTTGAGACAAGGAAGCCCTCTGGCTTTGTCAAGTCTTATTTGTAAGACTGATAAATGGGCTACAGTCCACACAGTAACTTCCTCTGCCTTATTAAAGGAATGGATGAAAAAACTATTTTTTTTTTAATTCCTGAAAGAGTATTCCAATACATACTGCCTTTGACAAGTAGCCTTTCCATAAAATAAATTATGCAGCTGACGTCCTGGACAAATATATCAATGTTAAAAATGTATAAGGATGAAATAGAATCACTTTCACTAATCTAATTGAAGCCTGAATTAAAGAGACTTGGATTTCAATGCATCTTTGTCAGTGTTCTTTATCAAATATTGATACTATATCAGCTCCCAAGACCTAGTCCAAAATTTGAATATTCTTACGATTAAGTCTGCTAGGTACAGCCTAAGAGACCAGTTGGTCTATTCTCTGCAATGAGACTATGAAAAAAATTGTGGAACATCCATCTGGAACTACAAGTTTATACAACATAATTCCAGTAATTGTTTCAGTAAAAAGAAGAAAAGTAGCAACCAACCTTATTAAGATTAGTCCTATTAGGAGTAAGTATGTGTGATTTCCTTACTTCTATCAGCGTACCAGACGTGGTACTCGGAGATGTTCAGAATCATCTATGTGCATGTGATGATAAACATAACAAATCACTCAGAGTGTCAATCTAGCATAAAGAACCATTCTACTTGCTTGGTTCTTCCCATGTCTTCCTGACACAACTAAATACTCCCCCTTACCAGCATGATATGACACAGAAATCCATGGTGCAAAGGTCAGGGATACACACCATCTTTTGAAAGAGCTATCACTCTGAATGCTCCCCTAATTAATGTATAATGAGAAACACAAGCTATTAATGACAGGCTAAGCTCAACAGCATAAAACTCAAACTAACCAGCTGAACAGTGTGATGCATTTTGTATTCCTCCTCACTCTGGTGACTCTGCTGGATCTTCTCATTATGCTTTGCAATACAGATCTCCTGCAGGGACATAAAATATAAACTATAAAGCATGTAATTTAAATACAGATTTACATAATGTCATATTTAGCAAATGGCATCTAGAAAAATAGAAACTGCAGAGCTGTTTCAGACAAGCTCATTTAACTTACAATGAACTTTAACTGAAAAAAAAACCCAAGCCAGACAACCCCAAATTTATTACTTTTAACTATCAAAAGAATAGATCCAAGTGACAGCTGCTTGGAAGGTCTGCTCTACAGTACCAGTACAAGAGTGGCAAAAAACACCAATCTGTCAACACTTCATAAAGCACTTGTTTAACCCCATGCATTTACACACATGGAAAATAACTAACTCTCGAATGTACCACATATTTCTGTTTAGGGAAATAGACAGCTTTCCGTTTACAGGTGCCAATTCATCTTTTCCATGTACTATCCGCAAGCATAGACAGGAATAAAGTTGTTACAATTCATCATGTTCATTTATTACACTGAGTTCACATCTCTAACATCTGGTTTAAAACAAGAATTTGTTACACTGTCAGCAAATAAGGAAAACAAAAAAACAATCAACTAGGCCATGTTACAACAGCTGACATGAGGATGACAGTCAAAGTAGATAGACACTTCATTGGATTATACTGAGGGCCAGGAAATTGGACAGTATGAGCAATGGAATTGGACCTGGTACAAGCACCAGGTAGAACTAGAACAAAGTCAGATATACAGTCATAAACAAATCTCACAGCTGTGCAAGAAGGTGCAATGTTAGCAGTTTGGAGTGTGACTCCAGATAGAGCACGGAGGTGATGGGGTTCCCAATCTATGACTTTCTGGGTAGATCCAGAAAAAAGCTTGGTCATTGAAAGCACTGCTTGAGGGAGCTGATAGAATAAAGCATAAAAAGGAGGGAAGGAATTCAAGAAACCTTATTATTTTGTATGCTTAAAAATGCAGAAAAAGCTGTTCTTCTGAAAGTTATCTATGAACAAGTTTTGTTCAAATAAAAAAGTAACCAGTGTTCCTGTATAGGACTAAAACCATCAATGTTGCTGCTGTATACAGGTAACTGATAAAAGCACACATTTCTGTGCAAATACTGTCCCACCTTCATCAGAGGTATACCACAGAATGGCTTAGGTGGAAAGAGATCTTAAAGCTCATCTAGTGCCAACCTCTCTGCCACAGACAGAGAACCTTCCACTAAACCAGGCTGCTCAGGGCCCCATCCAATTTGGCCTTGAAGATTTCCAGGGATGGGGCATCCACAACTTCTCGGGGCAACCTGTGTCAGCTGCTCACCACCCCCAGAGAAAAGAAATTTCTAAGAGCTATTTAATCTCTCCTGGTTTATAACTGTTCCCCCTTGTCCATGTAAAGTATCTGTCCATGCCAAAAGGCACTCTTCCTCTTTTTAATAAGCTCCCTTGATATCCTGAAAGGCTGTACTGAGGTCCCATCAGAGCCTTCTCCAGGCTGGACAACAGCCTGTCGTCATAGGAGAGGTGCTCCAACCCTCTGATCATCTTCGTGGCCCTACTCTGGACTTGCTCTAACACGTCCACACACATATACAGCCAAACACTCCTGGGTTTTATGCCTCTTCCTGGATGTTTTTTTTCTCCCGGTGAAAAGAGTTAATTCTGGAACAGTCAATCAATTTAACTGGTAGCTGCAAAAGTACAAAATACTTCATCCCAGTGTTTCAAAGACACAGCAAGCTACATAATACTAATAGAGAATCTGAACAGCTTTCTGTAACACTCCTAACTACTTTACAGTTTATTCTCTATTTATGTTTTAAATACTATAAAATAATGAGAAAATGTAAGTTAAGCATGGTTTGGGTTTTTGACATATCTCAAACACTTGGGGGACACAATTTTATGTAATGCTTTCACTTTAGCATCAGTATTTAAACCTTTCTGATAAAATGCAATGGTAAAAGGTATTTTAAGTATGTAAAGAGGACAAACCTGACCAAATGTTTTTGGTGCTGACTTTGTGTTAATAAACAACCTACTTTGAAGTAATTAGATCTCTTTGACGTGAAATAATAAAAACTACTAGTCAGGGCTGAAAACATGTTGCAGGACAGGATTAGAAATCTGAATCATCTTAACTAATTACAGAAATGGTCCAAGAAAAAAGGAAAGGTTGCAATTTCAGAGGGACAAATGCAGGGTTCTACGTGTGGACAAGATTAAGTGTACTTACAGACAAGATTAAGTGACTTCAAACAAAGGATGAAATAAAAACCACCCAGATGGCAGCATTAAGAAAACTATCTGTATGATTACAGCAAATGACGAGTTCAATATATACCAATGAACTCTGGCAAAAAAAACCCAAAACAACAAAACCAAACATAATAATTGGGTATATGAGTAGGAATACATAGCCTATTATTGCACATGCAAGGTAATCCTTACTTCTAAGCACTGGGAAGCAGGGACATTATCATAGAATCATCAAGTTTGGAAGAGACCTGTAAGATCATTCAGTCCAACTGTCCACACAGCACTGCCATTGTAACCACTAAGCTATCACCCAGCACCAGGTCCAGACACCTCTCGAACACCTCCAGGGATGATTTCACCACCTCCCTGTAAATTATGTCCAGTGAGAGCCACACATCAAGAAATATGTTGATCAACTTTATGGAACTGGAAAAGCAACAAGAAGTAATGCCCATTTTTCCTTTAATCAACTGACTGATTTCACAATATCAAAGTGTACTTCTGTTAGAGAGACAAAAAGGGAGAGCTGAGGAACCATTTCAACCTTTGTAACCAGATGAATGGCAATGTTTAAGACTAATAACATGTAATATATGTAAAAGAGATCTGCATTAGTATTTTATCTAACTAGTTCCAGTGAGTCTTGCTTTCAGCTTAAAAAACAACCCAATTAAAAGGTTAGCTCTTCATGTGCAAAACCCATACTTTACTATAAACATTTGGTGCAGTTATGTTCTTATGATCCTCTTGTTGTAATAGTAATAACAACAGAATACCAATAATCCTATGCCAGCTGTCATTGCATCTATGTAACACCTATTTTGGCATGGGCTGTACTTTAAAAGGTGGGCTTGCAAAATTCTAAAGGTGTCCCATTAAATGAATACAAAAGCATGTGAGGAAGTTTCCTAGATGAAAGCACACATTATGAACATACCCCAAACAGCTTCACCAACCAGTTGGTTCTCCCAGTCTGTTCAGGATAAGGCATAATCTTCCCAGGGGCAAAATGATTTTATTTCATCACAACTCTGTTTTTTCAAAGATAGTTTTTGAGATACCTTCTGTGCCATTTTTTTTCACCTTGACTCTTTGTTATAAATCTAGCTCCCTAATAAATCAGCTGGTTGTTCCATATGATAATCTAATTAATACTAATGTGTAGCCAGCAGGGGGTAGACTGGCATAACAATAGCAATTTCCTGCATGAAAAATCTATAGCTAGCTCTCTGGAAGCAAGACAAAAAAGGTGAAACTGCTATTAAAAATATGTTTTTTAATAACTCACTGTCATCAACACAAAAGAACATCAGGAAACAATTGTTAAAAAATGCAAATAGATTTGTATTTAAAAAAAAAGAAAATAAAGAGTATATACTCAAGGTAATACAGTGAAAAAATATCAAACTCTGTAAAACCATAACGTTTTAAAATGCCAGTTCAGTTATTCTAGAGCCATGACTGAATTATGTTTCTAGTACACCTTTAATGAAAGTTTCTAAATAAAAGCTTGGTACAATTAGTTGACAACATCACTGAAAAACTGATGCATCATCCACAAAATTAGGGAAGGAATTTCTGAAAAACAAAATAGATACTATAGTCACTGAAGTTTATATTTAAATTACAAATCACCTTACTCTAAAACGTAATTTATTTCCTTTCACTGTGTTATCTCAATAGAAAAGATTTTCAAATACCTGGATGATGAAATTACTTTCTTCCAAAAAATAAAACTGATGACAGAGAAGAATTTCCTATTGTTTCCTTAACCCTGAGATCTGCTGCTAGAAAGGAGACGTTGTCCTAATGGCACCTTCCGTTGCCAAAATCTTGATAATGAGAAAGGATTGTAATTTCTAAACATATCACAAGACTGTCCTATACACCACTTAATGCGTAGCTTGCTTTTTGTTTTCAACTACAGAACTGACAAGTTAAAAAAAAAACCAAACCACAACAAATCCACCACCAAAATCTCACCAACCCAATCCAAAACAGACCACCTGTTTAAAAGTCTGTTTTAAGAAATTTGCTGAAACACACGAAGCCAAGAACATATTCTGAAAAGCATTAAGTACACTCTCAGTTCAACAACTAATGTTTCTTAATTGAGACAGACAGATTTACCACACAGTATGTACTTTCCATATTCACCCTCAAAAAGTCACTTTTCTTCACATAGCATTCTGTCATCACTGCCCTCATTCTCACCATCTACAGTCTGCTTTTGTATCCCATCTGTATTCTAGTTCTGTATACTTGACTTAACCTGCAAACACTTCAGAGCAAGAATCCATTTTTTCTCCCACAAATGTAAGTACTCAGACCAGGCACCTTAAATGTACACTTAAGTGTAAAGTACTTAAAAATGTTTTGCATAATCACTAGAGAAGTCATTGAAAATACAAAGCTTGCTTAAAAAAATGAGACAAATCTATGAATTTTGATTTACAGGTAATGGCTAGAAAGGTTAGTAGGACTCTGATTATCCAGCAGTAAGAAGCACACCTAAAAAATGGCCACATTCTTTTCTGCCCAGCAAGTGCCACACAATTGCACACAACAGATTCTGCCCCTTCTTCTGCTCAAATAAAGATTATTTATTTTCTCCTGCAAGTTTAAACACACATTGTTCTATGCTGTGATTTTTCTAGAATCTGGAAGTTAAGTATCTCCCTGCAGCACTCAACTGCAGGGAATGCTGTGCTGGGCAATGACATAAGAAAGAGAGCTGGAACTAGTTCTGAGAGGGATGTGATGTCCAAGTTCCACATGGAGACATTACCTCAGGTCCTGAAAGCAGTATAGTCACAGCAATCCCAGTAAAACGTTCAGAAGATGTAACTGTACCACTCCTGCCTGCAGATGCAGACAAGCAACACTACCGTAAGCAGCTCTGCATCTTGTCACAGTGCACAGCCAGGTATGCTCCTGCTACAGCCAAAAGCAAGTTCTTCAGCTAAACAAGGTATTCTATCACAGCATAACCTTGAAACAAATGAGCCACTGAAGGTGACTAGTTCATTATACAGATATATAGGCATGCTAAAAAAATCTCTACCCCTGCTCCAGGATTTCTTTTTGGTCTGTGAATTCCAGTAAGTTCAGCAAAGAACAGCGAAGAGGCTGTTGCTTTGAAACAGGTTTGTCTATTTTGTAAGGTGCCAGCTGTTTCTTTTCATATACAGGAAAAATATCATATTATACTAGGGCCTGTGTAAATTAGCATAACATGACAGATAAGTTCACTTAAAATACTAAGAAGGTTCCTGATACTTTTTGTCTTTACAAACTCATATAAAACAAACACAATGACTAAGCAAGCTATTTCATATAATCAGCTAACAGGAGACCTTTCTTTTAATACTTCATTTGCAGTCTTCTCCATACTGGATTAAATAGAAACAAGGCAATGGCTGACAAAATACAAAAAAATCCAATACATAAAATGTATCAACAACTTTTCATTTGCTCTGTTATGCTTCAGATTTAGGTACAGAAATAGATATATTAATTATGAAGTGGAGGGAAGACCTGAAGAGTTTATTGTCAATCTGCTAGTAGTCTTTATATGAAGGAGTCATCTTTCTCATAAAGGGATGTGACTGGGAACACACAACCAAACCAATCACTCATCCTAATCCAGAATGAGGCCTCAATTGCCATTTATGCGTAGTTTTATAGTACATAGTATGGGGTGAAACCTATTTTCTAACAAGTATTACAGTGGTCTCTCAGACCTTTGACCTAAATAGCATACCTAGAATTACAAAGTAAACACATAAACTGGATTTCATATAGATCTGCCAAATACTCAGTATCTACAACACATAAGTTTAAAAGGATGGGGTAAGACTATGAAAGTAGAACTCATTCGTGAGAAACGCACTTGCAAATGCTCCTTTGCAAACATACAAAAGTACTCTATAAAAACTTTCATTCTAGCATGTACTTCCCACATGAAAGTATTCTGGCTAGTTAATAGAAATAAGTTTATTTGTTGACTTCAAAGTCACTGAAGGTTCCTTTAAAGCTAGAAGAAAGGTAAACAAAATCTTGAACGTATCAATTTAATAATACATGCTATTTTATTTAATATTCTGCAGAACAACTTTTAGCAAACAATGAATGTAATCCACAAAAATCTGGGAACCTTGAATCTGAAAGGATACCTTTTGAAGTTTTATTAAATTTGCTAATTATGTCCAAAAGGAAGACAATTAAACAGTACCTTCTTATTTCTGAGGTAGGCTTTCTTGGCTGAAATTCGTCCACGCCTTGCTTCCAGCTGGCGGATTTTTTGTTGTAACTTTTGCAGCTCCTCTTTTTGCAAGTGTACAGACGTTGCCATATCCTCTTTTTCAAGCATGGCTTCCATACTTTCGTAAGTATCGTAATACACCACCTCATCTCTCTTCTCTGTTTTAAATATGTCAGCAATAAAAAAAATAATCAATGGATGGTATTTGATTAACGCTTTGTTTTCCTCAACAACAACCCTCCCACTGAGTTGCAAGATTTGATGCAGAAGAATGCCACAGCCCTTTCAGAGGACTAGTACCAAAAATCAAGAGGTCAGAGGAAAAGCATTAAACAGCAAGGCGATGTACAGCTTTAAAGTCTTTATAAGGAGCAGAAATTAATACCAATGAAGCTCAGCCTGCTACTCAGGCAAGATCAGAGTACTAAAACATAAACACAATTCTAAATGTACAGCTATTATGTGTAGCCTAATTTAAACATAATGCCCATGCATGTCTTTGGGTCTCACAAGAGATCCATAGCATGTAGCAATTTTCTCCGGTCTTCACCATGAAGTTCAGGATAGACAAGACTATCCAAAGTCTTCGGCATGAGATTCTTCTATTACAACCAACTGGTAATTTCATGTAAGGGGACTCAGACAACAGGACACCAAAAATCCTCTCATAAGTTTTTGATGTCCCAGTCACTGCTCCAGGGAGGGAGGGAGGGGAATTTCAATGCAACCCTTCAAAGCATTACAGGCCTGAAAAGGAGGTAATTACTAATAGTTTTATCAACACTCATGATTTTTAGCTTCCTGAGTGAAGCATTTGGAATAACACTGAGCTCATCTTTAAATGCTGCCTTCTCATCTCTTGCCAAGAAGGAAAGAGTGGTGATTATAAATCCTTGAAGAATGTTGGGATGGAGAAGCAGCAAAGACCTCTTGTTCTTTATTCCACTGGCAAACAAAGGAGGATATATTTGTAATACATCAAGATGGAAATGCATTACTGCTGTCTGAAACAGGCAGATACAGCTGGCATGTCTGTCAAGTGTCTATTCCACAGCAACACCAAAATATCTTGTATCAGTTTTACCAACTACTTTCAGAAAGACTGTAATTTCTCCTACTTCAGCTACTTGGTTATGTGGGGACAGGCACAGGATTTTCCTCAGTATGCAGTCCATTTTAAAAGCTGTTGTCACTTCATGTTATTTGTGTGTACAGCCTCTTCTGCAACCAGAATTCTGACTGCCATGCTCATTTCAGCTCAGTAGAAGTCATGGCAGGACCATACAACAAAGCAGAGCAAAATATTCACCTTAAAATAAAAGCTAATTCAACATACTAAATAGTTTCTTTACTCCAGCACTCAGTTTAAAAAACAAAAACCCTGTAAAGCTTCATCAATATGTAAAAACTGCCAAGTCACTGGAACTCCCTTTGAGATACCACTGAGTTAAGAAGACAGCTCATGGCTGACAATTATATTTTACCATGCAGTTATAAAATGGGAAAATTCACAGCTGAATTTTGTTTTAGAAGACTTCCATGCAAAGCTAAAGACAGAAATATACAAGTTCACCCATCACAAAACCATTTTGACAAGAATGTATTCATACTTAGTAGGAATGAGATAACACCCTTGTAAATTCTACCTAATAAAGTCATGTTTTGTGAATTTCAATGCAGATATTTGCCTAGTGACAGTGAAAAACTATTGGTGTTGCTCACAGTATAACCATCTATTATCACTTGATCCTTTTCAGACCCTTTGCTGAATTTGCAAAGATGTTATTCTATGTGTTATTGACAACTAACGCAGTCAATTCAAACCATGCTCTCAAAACATTCATAAAGAACTCTGAATTAGCTCTGCAGAACCAATACAGTCAAAGACAAGACAAGCAATAGCATCCACTAGGTTTACACACATAAATTTCATACCATACAGATGTGCAAAATCAAAGTCTCTTACTTTCAGTACCATTCAAAAAAAAGTGTAACAGATCATGCTTTTCTTTTGACATCATAGAAAACAACACATATTGAAAGACCACTAAATGTTTCAGATGCTTGAATTCAGATTTGGTGCTAAATAGTCTCAAACATATGTAGTCATTTCCACACCACATTATTTTTCACATTAATTGTTCTATCCACCTAAGGAAAGTCTGAGAAGGTAGTTTCATGTGTTGAACAATTTCCACACATTTAGGAACTGTATTTTTAATTTGCTGTCCTATGGGATAGTTTGGGGTTTATTATTAAACAATATCTTACAAATGTAGAACACCAAAGGAAGCCAGAAAAGTGAACTGTTCCGCTGCCATGAGGGAAGGAACAGGGTGATGGTTTAGCTGAATGAGAGTTTTATTTTGGATTAGGTTCTGGGTTGAGGGCTTTTTTAACATTTCTGGAGAAAACATTAATGACAAATCATATTGCCCTGTGACGTTTTTACAGAGCTTAGTCTCTGACTCCCAGAGGTTTTACTATCACTACACCAAAGACAAAGGATTTTGATACACGTTTCTTCTTGGTCTCCTGTTCAGGGGATTTCTTTCAGTTTGTAAGTAAGCAGACCATACCATGTCTCCAGTACCAGAACTACATTCCCAGTTTCCCAGCCCAAAATCTATCTACCTCAAAATCAGTAATTAATTCTCCACAGAAGCACCCAGCCAAAGCTGCCGCATTTCTGTAAGCCATTTATGGTTTCCAACCCTTACGTTCCGAACATACAGTAATAGTTGCTTCCATCACAAGCCATGAGGGTGGAGATTCATGTTACAATGAGAGGAATCTGTGATACCTGTTTTCTCCTTTTCCGGTGGCTATTCACAATACAATCCAGCTTCAAATCTCTCTTAGGAGAATTTTCTATCCATAGCAAGCCCTACACTCTAAAAACAGTAAAACAAAGCTTGTTTAAATACAAACCCTAAAGATAGAAAGGTCTAATGGATAGAACTGGATTGAAAAATGCTCTATGATTTACAGGTACTGTTTCCACAGTTTGTAAGTACATGAGGTGTAGTAGGATAGTTGGTTCTGGAAGCATAAGGTTTGCATTGATGCTCTAAATCAGCGATAACAATAGGAGCTTCAAGCGTAACAAAAGGAATCCAATTTGCAGATTTAGCTTTGGAAAACCAATCACTTTCATGAAATGAGTAATATCAATGAGTATTGTGTATTTTTAGTTAGACAAGACCAGTAATTAAGGCATTTCCTCATCCCTAATCTTAGTTCTTCACAACTTACATAGTTTGTACCTTATATGCAAACTTCCAAACCGAGGCAATGAGAACCACACCAGAACTTCTGTATATGTATGTATGTGCCTTATAAATAGGTGTAAATTTTAATTTAATAATACTTTTGCAGCTCTTCACATGGCAAAGAATCTGTTCTCACTTCATTCCCACAGGCTTCCCTGGACTCTTAGGAAGAAAATTATCTTTCACAGATTATGTATTGATTGAAATAAAGCACCTGACATCAATCTTCTGATGCTTTCAAGTTGTGCTGTCAGGAGTAGCTCTTCACATTTCAAGATCTCAAACTGCACTTCATATAACTGAAGCTGTAGATCATAGTAATCAGCTTCTAAGTGGTCCAAATGGGCTAAGGCTTCTGTACCACCTTTCAGGCTCTGCATCTACATAAAAAGAGAACACAACAAACAAACAAAAACCATATAACTCCAGAACAATGATGAGAACAAAACCACAGGTTTTATGATTACAGCTAGATACTGTCTTGTACAGTAAATGCAACATGTTAAAACTGAACACATCAAGTCCCTAAGATATGTTCTAATCAGACACAAACTTTAAGACATCTTTAATATCTGACATTTTTTCTATATGGCAGTGAAATAAATCCATGGCATTGAATTACACTTTACAACTGTTAAGTCATATAGTGCATAGTGTGAAACATCCCTCACACTCCTTTACTCTATCACTTGATTATCTGAAGGTACATAATTACATTAGAATTCTCCGATCTTCAATCCCAAAAATCTAAAAATAGGCATCTAGAAAGCTACATCTTGTAAAAGCAGAACTGAGGAAAAAAATGTGAAAGGATGTGGAAACAGGGATAAATACATGCACTGATCATCTTGTAATCACAACTTAGTTGTTCCGTTCTTTCTGGAGTCCTTCACAGGAGAATAAATACACAGATTAAAACACTTACATATATTTTTCAGTACTCATTTGTATTGTATGTTTGAATAGAAAAGTAACACACAGCCAAAGTGAACTGCAACCATTTTCTTTCATTCAGTCAAACAAGATTTATCTGCTCAATACAGTGAGCCATTCAGATCATATTTAAGAAATACCAGCATGTAAGGGAATCTTATGTGCTCAGTTTGGAGGGAATTCATGCACCTCTACAACCTGCCTGCGGAACAGTTAAGCCACATCCAAATTCTTTACCTGCTCAAAATATGTGTATCTGATAGTTTCTCTCAGATACTGGATAAAAGTAATGGTAAATTTTAAAGGAGATTTGTGATGTGTCCTCCTTATTACTCTGAAGAAATCTCCAGTTTCGTATTACAGTCAGTCATTAAAAGGGGATGTCTACCAAGCAAAAATACAGGACCTATTTAGCTTTAAAAAAATATTTGCTAGTATGTTCTCTACATTATGATGTTATCTTCTGTAAAACTGAATCTATAAGGAACAGCCACAAATGGTTTGAGTTTTATTTATCATACATATTTAAATGTGACTACACAAACAAGAAAGGTATGTGTAGTGAATTAAACCAATGATCCATTTGTTTCAGGAAAAAACTGTTAACTGCAAAAATCCAGGAAGATGAAATATAACAGCCAGTGAGTGCAGTGATAGCTTCTCAAAATGATTCACCAGCCTCTAGCACACCCTGTAGCACAACTTAAACCACACTGCTGCCTCTTATACTCTTATATGAAAGAGACTTACTGGGCTTAATTCATAAATTTGTCCCATTTTTTAAAAAACATGTATGCTTTTAGCACCTTCATCAGTATCTATTTACAGGGATTCCACAGCTCAATTAAATGCAAATAGTTCTGTGTACCATACTTATTTCCATAAGACAGCCTCATAGAAGATCTCTAAATCAATTCTTGTAACTTCTATTTTAAGTTTCCTCTGCTATATTTTGTACTTCTGTCTGCATCTTTTGTATTTCAACTATTGGTCAGAAAACTCCAGTAAGTCCTTAAGTGAACATCAGAAATCTTATAATCATTAATGTATGATCCATATACTAGAGTCCTGTGTTACACAAAAATGCCTTGATATGCCATTTTATTACTGTGCATCCATATTAAGTTACTAATTTGACCAGAATAGTAAATGACATAATGATCACATAATTGGAGAGAACTACAGGCTACTTTTCAAGACAAAAGAATTGGTTCTCTTGAACTCTCCAGTTTTTCCATGTAAGAGGGATGGATAATGTTTATTGTTCAAGCAGCATATTAGCATTTTTCAAGGGATTTGGCATTTTTCAAGGATTTCCTCTCTGTAAAAATGCGGTAAAATTTGCTGGGTTTGGGGGTGAGGGAAGTGGGTGTGGGAAATGTTTGTTTGCTTTTTAAATTCAGGTAGTGTCAAATGTGAAGACACCTAAGAACTTCCCTTTTTCTGTGAACTGTGAAATTGACTCAAACCTTCACAATTTTTTTCTTAAAAACAGATGTTCTCAAATATAAATCTAAATGTGAGGGAGCAAGTGAGCAGCCACATGGGTCTTGGTTGCTGGCTGGGGTTAAAACACCACAGCGGTGGAACAAAAGACTTAAGCTGGGGAGATCCAAGTTAAATTTCCTGTAATGCCACAACTTTCTGCATTAATGAAGGCAAATAATTTAATCTCTACAGTCTTTGTTATTGCATTTGTACCAATCAGAAAGTGGTTGCATTCACTGAACCATAGAGAGGTTTGGGTTGGAAAGGACTTGAAATCTTATCAAATTCCAAGCCCTCGACTGTGGACAGGGACACCTTTCACTAGACCAGGCTGCTCAGAGCTCCATCGAACCTGGCCTTGAATACTTCTCAGGATGTTGATTCACAACTTCTTCAGGCAACCTGTTCCAGTGCTGCTCCCTTAAAAGTAAAGAATTTCTTCCTAATATGTAATTTAAACCCATCCACTTTCAGTTTAAAGCCATTTCCCCTTCTCCTGTATGCCCTTATAAAAAATTTCTTTTCCAAGACTAAATGTTCAAAAATCCATAGACAACCTGCTGAAGACCAAAACTGTCCTCAAAAAAAGTCATATCATATCTTCGTTCTGAATTGTCATTTTTTTCTCAGCCAAAATCCTGATACATTAATTTCTTGAGCATTTTAGTCTCTTTAAACAAATACCCTGTTTTCATCTTCTAGAATATAGTAGCTAAATGGTTTGCCAGGAGGTATTTCAATTCTACAAACATTTTCTTTATAAGACTGCTACCATTCTTGGCCAAGATGGGATTCCCAGTCACATTTCCCACATTCAATTCCGTATACTCAAGCCTTTTACATTCTCAGAACACATGATGTGTACCAGAGCAGAAGCTGGTTGCTGCTCCTATCTCCCTATCAGTACATTCAGACTCAGAGCTCTCTATACTCTGTAATACACCATCCCAAAGCACCATGCCCATTAGATATTCTTTATTTCTCTGTCCTCAAAAGCCCCAAACTCAGAGCTCAGCACTTTCATCCCAACGTATACTACAATGAATCTTTCCATTTCCTGTGCAGCCCCTAATACTTTAGCATATCAGACCTAACACTCACTCCTTTACCAGGCTGAGATCTCATTCAGTAAAAATTCACAGGTCTCCACAAGGAGAAAAATAAGATGTGCCACAAAAAGAAGATGCATGTTTCCTCCAAGTGAAAACATTAAACATATTTCCAACCAGTACTGCTAGATTGTCTCATCAACTCTTGGCTAAAGGATGACACCAGCCTGAAAAACTCAGGTTTTCAAACAACACTTAGATTTCCAAATATAAAGAGCACTGAAATGCAGTAAACCTATTTTTGTGCTCTGGGCCTTGCATGTGCTCTCTCTTCCTTGCAGATCAAGCTGTCTTCTACAGAAGCTCCTAAAATAGACACACAGTCTATCAGCCTTACAAACCTACCAGCCTTTGCAGTGCTAAAGTCGTGAGCTTTCTGGATAACTTTTTCATTACAGCACCATCAGTTTAGGCAAATTTTGCTGAAACATTTGAAAAGTTCTCTTAAAACAATCATTTAATTGCTAGAACACGCATTAACATTAGTATGACAGAATGTTCTTCGCACCAAACGTCCATATGACAGCAAAGTTTAAAGGAGAATTTGTAGCGTTGTTACTTTTGAGAAGTTGCTATAAAACCCAATAAATGTGGATTTTTTCCTGCTAAGGCATTTAAGCACAGTTTCATGCATGAACTCTTTCCTAAGGAAAACTGTAGCTAGCACAGCCCCTCTGGAAGATTGCCTTAGTAATTCAGGTAACCAGAGAAAGAGTGCCATACAACTCGTCCAGCTACCCATATATTTACTAATGGTCAGACACCTTCTATCTGGAATGTCAGAGCTATTCTGAAAAGGTGGTCATGCCCCTGAGAGCTTAACTGCAGAGATTATGTAGCAGCCAATTTCTGTCTTATCCTTTCTCTTCATTTTACTAGTCCCAGTGGACAACTGCAAACATTAACAGCAGGAACTGTCTTTCCAGTTGACTACCAGGAAAAAGTGAATAGAAAACATATGTAAGTGGCACATAACACACCTACATTGCAACATCATTTGTCTAACATTGCTTCCTTCTGTATGCTTTTATTTTCTACTTACTGGCATGAAAACTTACCTCCTCTTTCAGCGCATGTTTCTTCTGCTCCAAACAGATTTCTTTAGCACGCATCAACTGCAAGGTCTCCTTAGAAACCGCATACTGAAGCTTTTCCATACGTTCCACTGCTGCTGCCCATGCTGCCTTACCAAATTTCTTCTGGTCTGCTCGCATTCGATCATACACAGCTACAGAAAGGAAAAAACCGCCAAGCATCTTACTGGTCTGCTCTTCAGACCACTAGTGATCCTAACGCTCAGAAAATGCAAATTTTTGTACTTAATAAAATGTCATTAATACAACTGTTTGCTCTCCAACTGCATCTCAGATTTTCCCCACTTCTGTAACCGCCAATTATCAGTTACCAAAGTCTCTAGCTTACCTTAAAAACATTTATACAGTCATAAATTTAAACAAATCTGAAGAGTAAAAAAAAATACTATTTAAAACTAATATTTCATCTTAACTTCAAGTGCAATTCTGTAAGAACACTGCATGAAATGAAAGCAACATCTATCTTTTACATGAAAATGCAGGAGTCCCTTGCCTGATTCAGATTTACTATTCTAGGGCCCCAGATAACAGCAAGGCAGACATATACAAGATTTTCACCCGTGATAATATATAGGTCATGCGATATTGTACTTAGCTTTGCAAAGCCAAAGCCACAAAAGTAATGGAATCAAAAGGGTGGCGTTCAGTCACCACATGCTATTACATGCTGTTCTTAGGTAGTAAGAAACACCTTTATGTTCTCATGTGTTTTTCCTCTGCCATCAGTTAATATCTGGGTATGTAAGACTACCCTGTGATCAGCAGGAGGCCAACAAAAACGCCAGACACAAAAACCAGGTAAAATAACCGGTATATTAAAGGCCTATGGCTGAAATCAACCTCCAGGCGTGTCACTTTCCACTGGTTTTTTCCCCAAATCCTGACTGTTATACATAAAAAATCACATGAACAAAACCAACAAATATCTATATATGTTCATTATCAACTGTATCTTACTGGCTGCTTTTGTCATACTGGAAAAGGACCGAAACTGATTACTACATTTAGAATTTGCTTTAATTAAATTTATTCCAATATGCTTTTACCTATTAAATCACCCAGTCAGAATAAGTCACGTTATCTTTAACTTGGGTTGTCACTGAACAGAGTAAATCTGCGGCGCCTGCATCTCGGGTCAGAGGTAGTAGTCATGTACAGAGATGACAAGAAACCTACCAGACAAAACATTATTTCTCCTGTAGGTCTAGCACACTCACTATCACCAAGGCAAAGAAAAACAGGGACCTGCAGTCAGGCAGGGGAGGACACCAGGACAAACTTTGTCAGCGAGCTAGAAAAAAGTCTGTTTACCCTATTAAACTGGTTATCAGAGTTAAAATGGTACAAGGATGAGAGCACAGGTGTACATACGAAGTCATCTGACCTTGCTTTACTGCACCAGTTTTTATTAAGACCATCACATTCCTCAGACACAGAAAAGCCAAGGTTATATCCATGAAGGCTTCTGAACAACAGAGCAGCTTTCACTGAGTAGTTAAACTGAGCTGTTGCTTAATGATTAGAGCTATGAAAAAAATTACTGTAAGGCAAGGAAGACTAGGAAAGGAAATTAAGTGAGTGACTATTAACACTTACTATGGGGATCTGCCATATCCAGGACAGAAAAGAGAATCCACCAGGAACTCTATGCTTCCTAAATCCTCCGCAAATATAAAGTACCACTAATACAATTACATTGAGAAAGTGGCTATAAAACTTCAACCTAAAATTTTTATCCTGTTAACCTCTGATGACGTTCTGAAAAGGTTTACAGGTGAAAGATTCAAATAGACACAGGGGAAAAAACAAATAAGAATGACAACAGCATTTTCCTCATGCAGGATTGATGAAAAAACTATGTACAATGCCGAACATGGTAAACACTAAAAACTTTAATTTTTTATCTGATGGATAGCACGACAAAATAATTACCTTTTTGTGTTTTAGCTGTTATTTCAAAATATTTAACTGTAAGATCTTGAATAGAAAGCACAGCCATGTGGGCTTTTTTCTGCCAATCAGTATCTTCTTTTTGCAGACTCTCAATTCTTCTGGGGCCTAGGTAGTCATTCTCTATTGAGATCTGAAAATAAATTAGCCCATAATTAAAAACACAATTAATTGCAGCTATTCTGCCAACAGCAAACAGTTTCAGGGCTAAGAATGAAAATTAAAAAAAAAGAAGATAAAACTAGCATCACAATTTCTATTCAACAAACTCTTTGGAAAAAGCTCTTTGCAGCTTTCATCCATCTTTCATAATTATTGTTCTTACTGAACACATAAAACCCACATATAAGTTTGATTGTCAGCATGTTATTATTATGTATCTTACTACCTGCAGATTACATGTATGCTTCATCCAGGCTTTCTTCCAGCCTAGACTATTTCATTCTGAAGTAAACAAATGTTCTTTGATCAGAATGAAGCTGGCAACCAGGCTTGTGCTGGGGTAGCAGTAAGTGATCACCAACATTATAGAAGTTTTTCTTTGCTATAGCTGACTTTAAAACTTATATTTTCCTAGTGCCTGGGAGCATAAACATCCTTTTCATTGCCAAGATCAAGGCAATTTTATTCAGCGGTCACAGCTGTCTGAAGCCAGGAAAAGACTTGGATTTTGTTTTACAATTAATAAAAACATAGCTTTCTCTCCCAAATCTGAGAATTTTTACAAACCTATCACACTAGAACAGCAGACTACGTATCTTATATATTAATTAAAAATCTAAGCCTGCTCATGCAATACTGAAGTATTAATTATTAATATTTTTCATATCTATCAGTCAAGAAGACACCTTACTAGAAGTATAGGCAAAGTTGAATGAAACCAAAAACGCTCACAAGCTTTTATGTCCCTGAATATTTCAACCTGAAGTATTTTCTTGATATCACAAAACTCCAATTTGGTCTAAACAGCCATTCCATGCTACAGTTCAATTGCAAATAAAAGGTTTTTAAGTGACTGTTCAGGACCTACTTCAGCATATCCACTTGTCCCATCTCTTAGATGGATGATTTTTACAAGTAAAAACAAATGGATGCCTTCTAAATTCTTGTTCATTTCTTGAAAAACACTTAAAGGACATATAATAAGGTGATTGACTCCACTTCTTACATATTTCTAAAACTCTTAGGCAACAGATGAAGAATATGGACAAGTGGGAAGTGAGTAACACTTTTACTAGATGCGTTGTAACCTGTCATTCTATGGAGCACACATGTACCATGTTTCCTACAGGCAATACTTACCAGTGGAAAGACAGGTTTCCAAATAAATATTGAACTGCAGGCACATATAAACACACACCAGTGAATTACATACTGGTGAAATTAGTGCTTGCCATTTACATAGAACTCTTAAGCAGCAAATCCATTTGTGAAGCCAGTAAAAACCAACACAGTTAAAAGTCTCTTCTGTTCCTTGGTACAGATGAGGTAACTTGACACTGCACTGAAACAGGATCGCTGAGTAATGTGAGTAACATTCTTATTAGGCATGAGTTCTAGGAGAGTAAGCCTCAAAGTAACATTTTTTCTTAAAGTTTTGTCTGCCAAAACATTATTCACACATGGTGCAAGCTGAAGAGTTTTATGATTCCATAACATAATTGTATCTTTGTTCCGTATGGCAAGTATTTACAAGTAACAAAAAATGGGAAGCATCTTTTAATTGTCCACAATCCCAAATATTCATCCATAAATCATCATTCACACTAAAGGTACTCATACAGCAACACAGAGCAAACCCAAGACGCCTTGGCTTTAGCAACTGCACGAACAAGAACAGATGAACAACTTGCCTTAAGGCTGAAGGAACAGTGGCACGCTTAACAGAATTGTGAAAGGAGCCCCAGAAAGATAAAAATGATAGAAACATTTCCTCAGTGCTGCTTGACCTGCCTTCATGCTTGCCCACACCTACACATCTAGCCAGATAGTCTAATTTTTATAACATGGTTCGTAAGTGTCTTGGCAGTATAATCAAAAAAAACAGAGGTACAGCTAACGTTCATGTTTGGACTTTGCATTCTGTGACTTTGATAAGGGACACATACATAATGTTAACTTTCTGGCTCTGAAAACACAAAATAAAGGAGGATGGATAGGCTAGTTTTGACTGGATTTATATTCTTCATATTAGCTGGTATGAGCTCTCTTTTGGAATTGCGCTGCAAAGAGTCTTAGTAAATAGAGGGATATTTTAGCTATTGCTAAGCAGTGCTGACACAGAGCCAAGGCCTTTTCTGCCTCTCACACCACTCCACCAGTGAGGAGACTGGGGGTTCACAAGCAGTTGGAAAGGGACACAGGCGGGAAGGCTGACCCCAACTGACCAACAGAGACATTCCATACCATAAAGCACTGTGCTCAGCAATAAAGCTGAGGGAAGGGGGCAATGTTCAGAGTGACTGGTGTTTGTCTTTCTAGGTCACTGTTACCCTGCTCTCTTAGAGATAGCTGAACTCCTGCCTTCCCATGATAATCAGTGAATGAACCCCCGTTTTGTCTTGCTTCACATGCACAGCTTTTGCTTTGCCTAATAAACTGTCTTTATCTCAACTCAGGAGTATTCTCAGTTTTACTCTTCTGATTCTCTTCCCACCATCCCACTGAGTTAGAGTGAGCAAGCAGCCATGTGGGGCTTAGTTGATCGTCACAGTTAAACTATGACAAGGAATGAGGCTCTCATTATAAAGGCTGCATCCAATCTAAAGGTGAAGACAGAATCTAGGTGCCAGCAGGGAACTGTCTTTGACATGTGAAATATTCCACACGCTTTCTTAATACAGTTGAATAGCTAGGAGCTAAGTATGAACCTTACACTGAAAAGCTTGTTTCATTTCTGAAGCTGTTGGACCAGACTACCACAGCCACAACCTCCCTACTGCTATGCCAGCCTGAGAGAACTGAGGTTCAAGGTGACAAATTCCAAATGAGAAAGTTCAAGAACAAGCTTCCAGGCTGGACTAACAATCCTCAGTCACAGAGATCTTTGTTACTCCTTGGATACAGGAAAGACAAGATCTAGCTCTGGGAAAAGCAGAGTTGTCAGGAGACTCTAGAATGGTGATCAATGAATACAGTGTGTACTGCCTCCTTGAAGACACCTCCCACCTGTGCTCCTATCAGGACAATGACTTTCTGAGTGGCAGCAAACTTTGGGAGTCCCTTTGGTGCCACAGATCTAGCTGGCTGCTGCTCCCTGCTTCTCACTTCAGATTTGTGATGTTCCTACTCAAGCTTGCTTTCCTGGGTTTGCCTGACATACACGCCCTGCAGCCTCTGAAAGCCAATCCATTGATCAGAAGGTTCTCCAATGCTCCCTGCGGGAAAACCAATCTCTCCCCATCCAGCCACTTCATTCCACCTGATTCAATTTCTTCATCAAAAAAGTAAAAAAGAAAAATAGTTATTAGAAAGAAACAAACAAAAAACCCCACAGTATACAAGAAAATACTGACTGCAACCTTTCAAAAGGTAATTACGTCATTCTTTATCATCAAAACCAAATAAATAACTATGACTAGTTAGAAGACAGAGGGCGTACAAAAAGCCACTTCTGGCCATGGACCTGGTATGCTTTGGGAAAACACATTAAAAAGAGATCGCCATATTGTGAGTGCAAATACTGACAGCACCAACAACTTAGAAGAATTACCAATTCTCAGCCCTGCTAGAGAATTATTATAATCTACCGGTCATTAATTAAATTTATGCTTGTTGTCCTTTCAGGGTAGTACAGACAATCTCCAGCAAAGGCCAGAGATGAGCAACTGAGACAGAGAGGTGAAATACATATGGTCCCCCTTGCCAAATGGCTGTCTGGGCATTATATCTCAGTCCAACAAAGTGCTACTAGAGCAAACCTATACAAATATACATTATATCGTAATAGTCAATTTAAATAATATCACTGTGGTACATTTATATACAAGATAGAAATTATTTATAGCATCTGTTATCACACAAAATAGAAAATAAGCCCATGTGGGGGAAACAGATAGCTTAAATGAAGGCCACAGCTGTAATGGGGGAAAAGTGTGGGAGTAAAGACAGGATACATGCCTCTGGAGCTTGCAGCTTATGAAAAAGCAGGTTTCCTCCCCAGCTGCAAACACCTCCATGACAGAAGTGACCACTCCTTCATTTGGTCCTAGCTAAGAATTTAAGAAGGAAAAGGGAGTAGCCAAGGACAATTAAATATCAACATGAACAGGCTTGTGAGTTTTGAAGACTTTGTTTTCTATACTCTCTTCAATAATTAATCACCTTGATGTAAGACAGCAACTCTCATTATGGAACTAAAGGAAGCTCTGATGTGCTTCTGCATTCCATTATTGTTTGCAAGATATGCATAACCTCTTTATGCTTTATTTTGCTCACCTTTATGATGCAAGCATCTTCAGTTTTTATAGCTCATAAAAGAGCAGATGCCATTTTAGAGGCTAAACAAATAGTTTCTAAATCACTATTATCCATGCTAGATATGACTAAAAGAAGGTAAAGAATAACTAAAAAGTGCTGCCATCTAATGACATTTCTTGTAAACTTGTGTACCTAGTTATGATTTAAGAATATTTTTAGTTAAAAATTAAGAAACTCGAATGTAGTTGAAGTTTCTTACTAACCTAAAAGGCTTTTCAGTTTCCTAACATTTTTTCAGAGGGAGCTTTTGGCCTGGAATTGCTCGTCTGGACTTAGAAGTTTTGGAGAAAGCCTGGTCTAACAGAAAAACTGCTCATCTCACAACTAGATCAAAAGCCCAATCTAGTTCCTCTTCTACTTATCACTTTCTCAGTAAAACATTGCAGCTACTCTTTCTTTAAAAATCCTATATTGTCCTTGAGAGGAATCCAAGCTTCACAGTAAAATTTGCTATGATTTTTTCCCGGATGAAGAAACTTGCTTTTGGAGACTTTAATGTTTTACAAGTTTTACTTCAAATGATGCTTTGAAGCTAGGAAAATTATAACAGCTTTCACAAAAGCAGTTCTTGCAAAATACAGAAAAAGGGATAGAAACAGCAGAAGCCATTAACTTCAACATACCACACAAACACCTGTTTTCATCAGCAATTGCTTCAGACTAATGGAACATAAAAGAACACATTTCAACACTGTATTGATACGTTTCTGAAGGAGAACAAATGAATTCTTCAGAGAAAACAAACTGAAAGGAGGTTCCTAAATTAGCCCATATGCAAATGAGGATCGATCAACAATGGCAATGCTGTACTGGAAACATCCTTCTCTGGAAGAGTTTGCAAATCATAGTTAAGTTCCGAAGAGACTAAAGTAAGCTTATTGAGAGAAAATATGAGCAACAGGCTTGAAACAATGGGAAACACATACATTATACATCTACTAAGTGAAAGTCTTTAATACTTTACATGTGGGGTTTTTTTTTCTGGACAAGACAGACAGAAATAAGACTTGGCCCAGGCCACGTAATAACTTAGGCAGGGATATGTCACATCTCTCCAGCTCCCTTTGTTCACTTTCTCCTGGATGGACTTGTAATACACAGAAAAGGAGAAAAATGTGAGATGTAACAGCAGGTCAGTTAATTATAAGAACAAAAGAGAGAAAGCTGAGTGAGTAGTGCAGACGACAGTGGCAAAACACAGAATGGAAATGGCTTTATACATAAAAGCATGTTTCAGATCAAAGGCTCAGCTATCTGCCTTCTTCAAGAGGTCAAACAAGCAATTCCAACCACAGCCTGCTACACATAGTAGCCAGAAAACATGCATTTTAGCTTCATCTAGTGAGAGTCTTCTCAAAGTTAGTCTTACTAACTTTTTTGTTGTTGTTTTTAATTTAACTGTGCTCACAACAGTTAATGCAAACCCAGCACTATTTCCCCAAATATGTTATAATTCGGTATATATACCCCACAATATATTAAGTGAAAGCATTCAGCTTTAAAAAGGGCCTTACAGTTTTACTAGTTTTATCCTAAGGAATATAGACATAGACTTCAATGTTAATACATAAAAACTCATTTAGTTTGCATCATCTAGATTCCTCAAAATATCTGGCACATGGGACTAAAATATGAACTACAGGGGTTTTGATTATCTTAAAACATAAAACAACATACACAATTCAGTCGAGACTGTAAAGGAAGTAACAAGCAACAAACAGAAAGGTAACAAGATGTTAGGACATACAGAAAGAAGACTGAATAATGTCATTCTACTGCAAAGTGCAGTGGTGAATGTTTTTCCCAGAACTATGGATAATGCTAAAAAACTAAGAAGTAGTCAGAAGAGAAAAATCATAGAAAATATAGGTTAGGGCAAGCATAAGAGGAAAGACTGAGTTTATTTAACTGGTGTTTTTTCCCCAGACACAAAGAATTTATGTAGAGAGTGTAAAAACACTAAGTTACAGTATTTTATACTGGTAATAGACAGAATTAAAGCTGAACAGTGTACCCTGCATTAAACCTTCCTTATTTATTCATCTGCATAGCATAAAACATTTCTATACATTTCAGCTTTACTGAGACCTACACTAAAACAGAGTTCAGCTTCAAAAAGGAAACTTCTGTTTTTAAAAAAATGTATTTTTAAGAAGACATATTCTACTAGTTATTTGAAAATATTGTTTAAGCCAAGTTAACTCAAAGGCAAGTGGGCTTGAGTGTTTCCAGACATTCTAGATTCTGTTTGTGCACAAAAATGATTGGATGTATTTTTAAATCTTCAGTTAAAAAAACTTAATATATACAATAGACCAAATGTTCAGCATATCTATCAAGGGTTCATCAAAATATGGTTGACAATTTTTATATACAGATATACTGAAAAAAGAAATAGTGATACAAGTATTAGCCAGAAGAAATCAGATTAAAGACATATAAATAGCCATGAACACAGATACTGAAAATAACTGTTAACAGGTACTGAATAAAGCCCGCTAAGTTTCATTATAAAGTTAGCAAATATGATGAAAGCTTGTAAAAAGAGGTTTTCTCAGGGCAATATTGAAAAAAAATACTAAAAACTACTAGATTTCAAGCTATTTAGATATTTAGGTAAAAAATCTTTTTGCAAAATTTAGACTCTCAGCAAATTTTTCAGCCTCTGAAGGTCTTCAGTGCCTCTCCTTGACCTCCATAGTCTGAATAACGTTGCATCAAAGCCTCCTCAAAGCCTCCTCCTTTTTTCCTCTTTCCCTATCTCCAGCAGTGCAAAGGAAAAAAAAATAGCATGCATTTCAAGGTTTCACCCTTCTTGACTCTAATCCTCAGGGACACATAATTTAGAATTTTCTGCATGTTTACCAGCTTTATAAAGTTCCATCAAGATGCCTTTTTGAATGGATACACTGATTCAGCATTTTTCTGCACTATTTCCTCCATTACTAGCACTTGAGAAAAAAAAAATTAAAACAAGGTACAGATACATTAATAACTCCCAAATTCTGTTACAGACCCCCTAAACTGTTGGCTAATATGAATCATTAACAGCCACTGATGACTCCCTTTCTGAACACATACATAGTTGGTGTCCACAGTTAAACTGTGGAAATTACTGCCACAGAACATGTAAGATATACGAGGAGTTTGTTTTTACTTTATTTAAAGCACAGGTTCACTGAGGTACCCCTATTTTCTACACTTTCTACCCCTTAACACTTATGATTTATACATTCTTCTTATCTTTGATGAATTACATGCTTTCCAAACTAAGGCAATCCAATTCTTATAGTCTGGTCTAGTACTGGGGATACTTAATAGGGAAATACCCTTACATTCCATACTGTCACTACTCTGATACTGTGGTACATTGTTGAGAGGAAGAAACTAAAAATGTGACATTCAAGATAAAAGTATACCATGGATTTATACCAAAGTGTGATGTTTTCTATTTGATGCCTGTTTTTTATCTCTCTAATAATTCAAAATCTTTTTCTTCGCTCTTCCAAAATGCTGAATAGCAAGCTATTGTCAGCCAGCTCGAGATGATTCTTACACATTTTTCCTCAAGAGTAGTAGTCATTTAATTAGGTGCATATAAATATGCACAGATGCTTTTGGAGGTTGTCATCAACCTTCTGCATATGCATTGGTTTTTATTTATTGAAATTTTACCTATCATTTTATTATCCAGACCAGCTTTTGGTACAGCAACTTTTTAAAAAACTAAACAATAAACCTTTCAACATTCAAACATAATCAAATTTTTCTACAAGTCTTATTAATCACTTCAATAGCTGAACACCAAGAGCAGTCTTTTGCTCTACTCATGTTGCAGACAAGCAGATTTATGCAATCAGACACACACCAGTTTTGTAGTCAGCTACCTCTTATCAGGAACTAAGTTTCATTAAATGATTTAAGGTACCAGTCTGCCTTCTATCAGATTGCCTCCATAGAACATTTTTTTTTGAGAAATTCAATAAAGTCCTGACTTTAAGTCAGCAAAATGTTCTGTTCTGAGTTCATATAATAGTCTAGAGTACTTATAGTTCAGATTGTAAACAGACATTGACATGCAACCCTTTTGAATCAAACTATAAAGACAATCAGCATAATTCACCATATTCCATCACATTCTCAAACAAGCTAGCAATATTTTTCACAAGGTTTCTGAGCATTCTGCATAAAATTTAGTTTCTTCTCCCGTCTACAGGTTTTTCAAAAGCTACATTTCTTTAAGTATTATTTCTGATGATGTGAGGATACACCTTCAGCTGTAAATAGATGAAAAAAGTTTAAAAATGTTTGAAGCTTTACAGTTTCTCCAGAACATCTTTACATGACTGAAGGCTTTTTAAAAAAAGATATTCTGTAAGTACTTTTTGAAGTAGTTCTCTCAGTTTTGCCAGCTGTTCTCATCACTAAATTCCTTCTCCCTTGAACTTCATAAAACTATTTTTTAACAAAAAAATTTTACATGTTCAATACAATGTAATTTATTTCTAAGTACTTAATTTTGCATAAACCAAATTTAAATTAGTTATAAAGTTCACTACTGCAATTCACCACCATATATTAAACAAACAAATCCACCTATAGTTGAGCCAGAATTGTGTTTTTAACATATCAGCATCTCCCTAAGCAAGCCTGAGAGGGAAGCAAACCTTCAGACTAATGAAAGGCTTCAAAATTTTTAAAAATGAGGATACTATGAATTATCAATGTATATGCCACTCTAATCTCTAGCTTTCAGTGCCAGATCTCAATATTAATGTATTTTAAGTCCTTAAAACCTCCTTACATTCATGTGAACTAACATGTCAGTAAAAATAATTAACACATAAGCAATGAAGCTATGAGTGCACTTAATATACTTAACATATATATGACAAGTTTTCAATGTTCTCATTTCCTGGAGATGAGCTGAGATGTAATGGTGGCTCTAGGCTTTCACCCATAATGAGATATTATGAGCTTCCAGCTAAGCAAAACCATTTAAACTCAGACCTTCAAGAATGCATGTTTTGAAGTCTTGCTGGCATCTACATGTAGGCTGTGAAGCAATTTGTTACATTTTATCTTTAGTCTGATATCAAGGACATCCAAAAAACCGTCTAACATGAAAAAGGCGGCCTCCCACTGATTTCACTTGGCCTTTGACCAAACCCGGTGTCTATCCATCATGATTGTGAAGTACTGTCCACAACTACAAGGCCATAAAAACTCTAAGTAGCAAGGTAGTTTCTTGTCTGTATGAAGACTGGCGAACACAGATGTACAGCCAAAAAAGGCTTTGTGGTTTTGCCCATGAAGTCATATTTTTTGATGTACATTTTTTTTCTTTTCTAAATAACCAGATTTGGTATCCTGTATAAAAAAAAATGTCCTGTCTTAGTTTTACAAGGCTTAAAACTTGATCACAGTAACCTCACTAGTTGTTCTACAGCCAAGTATCAACCACTAACTGGTCGCTCCCTCACATACTTTCTGAAGAACACAGCGCTGTATATGGAGGATCTCACAACGTCAAATCTACACTTTCTGAAATTTTTACCACCAGAACAGAGGTATCTACTCTGATGTTTCAAAATTTCAGAAACACTTAGCTTTTTTATTTCCAGCTATTGATGTCTACTACCTCCCACTTTTCTGCTATGGCAATGTGTGTTCTGCACGCACAAAAAATATGCCAAATTTTTACAGGGAAATTATTTATTTTGATTAAGGAAAATTTGTGGGCATAAATGTGAAACATTTTTAGAATCAAAAATATAACACCTTTTCTTAGTTCCCAAGTAGACTGATTCTTAGCAAAAAGAGTATCTTAAATTCCATTTAAAATTCAACATTAATGCTAGATAAAATAATCTACTAACATTGTTTGTCCTGTGGCTTTATGTTCAC
>WBMY01017036.1:216946-238203 GCA_013397315.1 Donacobius atricapilla
ATACACAGACAGCCCAAAACATGCAACACAGTATTTGAACATCAAGGTTCACTTGTCTGTTGCTTATATACTATGTCGGAGTCCAAAATCAAAAGAAAAGGACCAGTAACCCGAATAGTGAAATTAGCATGCTAAAATTCACTGCTTGAATGTCGTCACATATTATTACACCTAACCCAGCAACAGTCTGTAAATAAATCAGAAAATGCCTAAACAAATTCAGCCCAGTATTACATTTTATATATACATAAAATCTATGTATTTATAAAATATATATAAAGTATATATGTAAAATGTAAAATATATATGTAAAAATGTATAAATACATTTATTTTATGCATATGTAAAATATCATACCGTCTTCAATTCCTTTATTATGCCTCCTCCAGCATTCAGTCAACATATGGACTGTTTGACTGGCTTATCAATACAACTTTTCACATTTACCTTACAAAATACAGTAATCCTAAACACACAGAGTGTGTCTCCTAAGTGTATCTTGCATTTTAATCTTGAAATGAGTAGAGACTTGCTTCTCTGATAGGCATTTCTCAATTTGATAATACATCTATTACAAGTTGGCTTTTATTTCTGTGTCCCTCATAAAGGCCTTGGGGTGAGCAGGGCTGTTCCCATATCATACCCATAAAGACTTAAGTCCAAAACACAGCTGCGCTTGCAGGGCTCAGCCCTTTCAAGAATGCATGGTATCTGTTAAGCATCTTGATATCCTTGGAGAGAAGTCCCTGTGGATTTGAGCAGCAGTTACAGATAACAAGCATTCATATCAACACCACCAGGTTTCTGAAGCTGAAACCCAAAAAAAGAGAAGCATATCACGTACTGAACACATTGTTCTAGGGTCAGATGACTAGCCCATAATTAAGAAGAACTGCCATTAAAGGTTACTTTTCCACAGTGGCATCTCATTTCATAATAACCCACTCTTTTTTCCTTTCATGATCTTACACCTTTTTCATTCAGTTTTTCAAATCCAGAAATATTTAAGTACTTCACAAACAACTTTGGCTCCTCACACACCTAAATGTTCCATAATTTACACTAAATGAAGCAAAATACACCTGAAAAATTACTGTACAATTAAGATATAAAATGAAACAAGATTCTGTTGTATCTATAATGGGCAAGAGTAATCTACATTTCCAAGCTTCCACATGGTTTTTAACTTTGTTATGAACTTTTATTCTGGGTTGTTTGGTTTGTGGTTTGTTGTTCGGTGGGGGGTTTTTTCCCAAAGAAGGAATCTGGATACAATACAGATGTCCCTCTCTAATAAGCCTCCACTGATTAGACAGAACTTAGTTTTTGTTTTTTCCTTGCCTCTATAGGCTTGTCTCTTCCTTAAAATTTCACAGGAACAGCAGAAATTTAACAGCAGATGACATATATTCCGATTTTTATGTCTTGGTCCAAAAGCAGAAAACACTCCTGCCGAAGATTACAGGCGATGTACTTAACTTCCTTCTAAACTCACTGTGAAAACTGACAAAATTCAGCTGATTAAAATACTTAAAAGCTCCCAAATTCTTAAAAAACCCCAAAACCCTATACCAAATAAAAGCAACTTCCCCACCAATCAGAAACAGATACCTAATACAGAAAAGGTCTAAAACATTCGAGCCTGCCAGAAAAACATATGCAGCAAGTTAATACAAACCATTTCATGCACAAGTTCTATTTATAAAACATTTCTTCAACCCTAGCTACCCAGTATAATATATGTTTTGTCATCATAGATACAAGTACCGCTTTCTCTCAAACGATGAAAGGAAAAACAAGAGATGGCATCTTTCTCTACTGCATTATACAGATGACCAAGTTTTTTAACTCAAAAATTGCCAAGTTAGGAAGAGAACATAATGGACATTAGAAGAAATTATGTACTACTGAAATAATCAACCACAGAACACACGTCTGAAGTTTATCAATATTACTCTTTCAGGAATAATACAAAATGATCATTTTAAACCTGGAATTCAAGAGATTACTGAGATTTAAAAAAATCTAAACAAAGCAAAACGCAACAACTCTTAATACGTATTTTTACTCATTGTAATATTTACTTTTCTTATTTGACGAAAGAACAAACAAATCATCTTTTTCTCTACTACAAAGTCGAATAAAATGGGAATTATTTCACCATGTTTTGAAGAAAGCTCTTTAATAAATGTAGTGTTTATAGGCTTCAACTGTATAATGCATCTGAAAAAATATTCATGCCAATTCTCTGTGCAGCAACATTTATCATTCAGGAGAAGAAAGAGCACTTTTAGTTAAAACATCATCACATTATAAAAACCGAGTTCATTTAAGATTGCTGATTTTTCTGAAAAATTACTTTAGGCACGCAGCAATATGTCAAAATAAAGCTAGTACATCATAAATCCTTTTGCCTCCCTCCCCTACTCTTTCTCAAAACCAGAGAGGAACACTATTTTTATGCTGAAAGCTGTAAAAAAAATTGTTGGCTAATTGAACAAGGTGTCAAGCTGAGATAAAATAACATTTCCAATACAGATAAAATGAAATAAATTTTAGCTTAGAATCAGAAGGCTGCAGTCTTAATAATCTGCACAGGAACTAATATTTTTATCAAAAGTCCTTCCAAGATGCAATAAAGATAACATTTGTTAGTTCTGGCTAAGCATTCAAGATTAGAATTACTTTCAAATATGACAAACATACTCATTCTGGAACAATTTCACCAAAATGCAGTCTTGTTCAGATTGGCTTTTTTAGCCCGTAGGAAAATATACTGTCCAAATGTTACAACAAATTATGGATTTTAATACAGTTTCATGTGTTTAGGTCTTTTACAACATCACACAAAAAGCTACTGACTCTCCACAGTTTGCCAGATGATCTCAGGAAAATTTCTATTTCATTTAAAATGAAAAATAACTTTCCATATAATCTTCTAGAATTAACAATAGTATAAATACTGCACATCTCTTCGTATTTTATGTATTACTCCATATTCCCAGCAACCACAAAATTTTAATTTTGACCTACTTAATTCTGTCATGCACTTGAAGGGTAAGACAGTAAGATAAACAGGCGGTGTTTGGCTACGTATGTCAGATATTCTCATTCTTCAAAAGCACTCCTCTGAGTGAAGAGCCCAGAAAAATACGGTCAGCATCTAGTGCAAAAATATCACTTCACATACTGCATAACAGAACTAGTAAATAGGAACTAAAAAACAGAGCTTCACAATTAATACAAGTCTCAGTTGCCTTTACCCTACCTTTATCTGCTGTCTTCTAAGCATTGCTAGTTCCCTCATATCTCGGAATGGTTGCAGTAAGTACTGGTAGAGCTCTGTGGTCGCTTCTGCAAGATTACTGTAGGCTTCATCTTCCATTTGGTACAATTCAAGGAGCTCTACCATACTTTCTGTATTCTTATGTTTTTCCAGAAGCTGCAGAAAAAGTACAAGTTTTAGTGAAAATATTGGAACATTCCTGCTAAAAGTGAAAGTAGTTTAAAAAACATTTTTAGCCTAGCCTCTTGTATCATCTTCCCCTTAGTACAAAATCACCAGACAAACAAAACAAAACAATCTTAGTCCCCAAAACACATCTTCAATTCAGCCAGTTAAGTACAAGCACATCTTTGACAACCTTAACTGAGCAGCACTTAGACTGATTTTTTTAATTTCCAAAAATTTCTGGAAGGTAATGAATACGAGCACAAAGACAGCAGAAAAAGCAACTTAGCACAACAATTTGTATCGCAGTAATCAGGTAAGCTACTTCAGATACTTCCCACTTTTGAGTATCAGAGCAGGGGGAAAAGGAGTGATAGACAAGGAGACAAAATGAGAAGTTGCATTTTAAACTTCCTACATTTTTTGAGAATTTTTGGTGTTTGGGTTTTGTGGTTTTTTTGTCAGCCTGTTCTTTAGACACACATAGCCCCCACTATATCAGTGTGGTCTCAGACGGTGTGTAACCTATAAGAAACAAAACTTCACAGAAAGTTCAGTCACAAAATGTATGAACTTTTCATTCATTTTATTTTTACAACAGGAATTACCTAAGCATCATAATCTTTAAAAAAATATTTAGATTTCAGTATAAAGCTACTTTAATTCATATAAGAAAATACAACATCAAAGTCTGTTCTTTTAGTTCTTACGAAGCAGAAAATTCACATATTCATACAAACTAGCTATGATGTATGATTTTATTATTGTATATGCTCCTTTTGCATCTCTTTTGGTCATTTGCCTGAACAGACTTCACATGGTGCTGGAAACCTTTCACCATTTCTAATACAAAGATTTAGTTGTTTAATAGAAACTAATCATACAGACATGTGGAATACTTAATGTATTTATAAAGACAAGATTATCTGAAATTAATTCCTCTCTTATATGAACTTCCTAAGTCAAGGTCTCTTGTCCTTTATATTATCATGTCTGTCCTAGAGTGACTTTATGATGCCTGTATCTCCAATCACCTGTTCTGTATATTCAGCATATATTCACAGTCCAAGTTTATTTAAACTTAATGAAGATTAGGAACACTGTGGAATAAAAACATCCTATCTTCTATCTGTTCATTCAAGTTGGATGCTAAGCCATCTGTGAAATACTCTCTGTAGAGTGAACTGTGTTTCAGTTACCAGAATGGGTATGAAAAGTGTTTCCATTTCTTTGTAATGGAAAGTTTATTTTAGAACATCTCTGTAACTCCACCTTTGAAGCACTAAAGGAGGTTAGAGAGAGGATGCAGAGCAGAATGCAGAGGTGCTCGTAGTGGCTTTATTTATACATTCACCATTAAAACAACAGTCAGATTCCACGAAAAGACAGGAAGAGCTTTCCCTTATTAAAGTTTAGCAGAGAAGAAAGGTCTGGGAGAGAGGATATAAAACACATGTGGAAGTCCTCACAAGGAAGAAACCCCACTACAAGGCAAACCATTTTGTCATCTAAACAATTTCACACAGAGAATTTTTCCTATCACAAAGTCAATGCCTAAGCTCTTCTACTCTTGCAGAAGCACCCAGTATTTTGCAGCATTTGAGTTCTCACTGAGAAAACAACCATTGGGCTTGCAGTCTGTAAGACTAGCATTTTATTAACTTTCAGTCTTAGACACACATAACACAACCTGAAACTACAGAAACCTGGACACTCTTGGATGCGTGCCTTAAGGTCCTATGAATCTCACACATTATTCCAACTTACTATTTGTTTTAACCATCTGATCTGACAATGTAGCATCTTCCTCAGCTCCACTTCCATGCGACTAGGGCCTAAAAGCAGAGTTGCTGCATACCAACTTTCCCCAGGCACAATCAGAAATCCTTCTGCAGTCCCCAAGCTGTAATTCTTCCATCAAGCTACTAAATCTTTCTTTTCAAGCCACCCACTGCAAGAAAGAGCAAATCTACCAGTACATGACAATTTCCTTTTAGTTGCACAGGCTATCAGCATCTTGCTATTAAATAAATTTACACGTTTGTTTCATTGTAAAACACTGCTACTCTACTAGGATACAAATTCTAGAGGGCAACAAAGAAAGACAATTCGAGAAAATGTCATCATTTAAATACTATTTAAAGGTGAATCTTAGGTACATTTATTCCAGGGACAGAACAATACAACGGAGGGGGTTTTTTCTTCCTATTCACAGACCATTCTTAAAGCCTAATTAGTAGTTCTGGTATTTTGGTAGAAGGGCACAACTTTGCAGAAGCTGGAGTGAAAGTGCCAAGAAATGAAGGACCAATTCAATTTTATGACTATCAGAATAGTACAAAGACATCTTAAGATAGTCATCTTTATGACTATCAGAATGGTACAAAGACACTAAAAACTAGTAGCTACTTATAACTAGTTGGCTTTTCAGAAAAATTCATGTTCATCACTGAGAACAGGCGGGACAAAATAATGAACTATCAATACATTCCTGTGCATAACAAAAGCTAAGTAAATGGGCATAACTTCATGGTCTTATCTGTCTTAGCCTGCTGCTGGGGTTACCCAAAACCTAAATCAAATCCTAATTCTCAACTCCTTCAAAAATACTAAATCTTCAATTAAAAAAAACAAACACAGAACTGAGGGCAGGTTATTCATAATCATTTTAAAGAGAATTATATATATATTTATTCTTTAACTATTAACACAAGGTAAGCTTCCATTCCTCATCCCAAGGCAAAAATGCACGCAGAAGCCATTTCCTGTTACTAATGAGGGCTTTCTGAATGAAAATGGTGACAAAATATCATTTAACCTGCAGTTCCAAAAAAAAAAAAAGACATAACAAAACAGGCAAAACTACTTAGAAACCGAAGAGTATCATCTCATTTGGTATAATGCAAAGGTCAATGAGCTATTCAATAGGGATATTCTTCAATTCTTCAAAACAGACAGGAAAGAAACCAGCCTGAGAGTACTTGTTACATACAGCCTCATTACACCCATCCATCTGTTCAGATCCCATTTTCAAGAAAAACACTAACCTTGGACATAAAGCTCAAATACTGTGTTCAGCTTTGGGTGCCTCATTAAAAGGAAGGCACTAAGGTGCCTTTCATGGAACTGGTGAATTGTCTAGAGAATAAGTTTCATAAGATTAGCCTAAATAAATCAAATTATCTGATTCCTTCTGGTCAAAAATTGCTGCTTGCCCTACCAGCTACCCAGGAAGCAGGAAGCAGAAAAATTATAGTGTTCCATGGCAATATGTCTTTACCCAAGGGAAGAGAGATGGAGGGAAAGACCTAAAAAAACCTAAATGGGATTTCTAGATATAGCACTTCTCAAAATGGTACAATAGCTTACTATTATCCACTTGAAAAAGTGTATTTAAGCAAATATCCAATCTTTCCAAGATGAGTAGATCAGCTTCTAGGGAAGTTAACCTGAACTATAAGAACTAACTACAAAAATGAACTCTAAGTTCATTAAACAAAAGGAAATAAGATGGTATAGCTAATACAGCACTTGGAAATACCATTGCCAACCCTCTTCCCCTAATCTTGCCTAATGAGGCTGGAGTTTGCTATAGTTAATCCTAATGGAGTGTTACTCCTTCACTATATGTACTGTTTGTCTTATTTGGTGACTTTTTTTAACTGAAGCTTGTAGCTGTGTGGGGATTGGTCTCTTCTCCCAAGCAACAAGTGATAGGACAAGAGGAAACAACCTCAAACTGTGCCTGGTTTAGACTGAATAATAGAAAAATTTCTTCACAGAAAGGATTGTCGAGCACTGAAACAGGCTGTGCAGTGAAGTGGCTCAGACACCAGCCCTGGGGGTATTTAAAAGATGTGCAGACGTAGCAGTTAAGGGCATGGTTTAGTGGTAGGCTTGGCAGTGCTACACTAATGGTTGGACCTGGTGATCTTAAAGGTCTTTTCTGACCTCAAACTATTCTATATAAATGGTTTAAAGGAATACAGAACTATTCTCTCTCACATTTTGGTACTCCAATGCATACCAATCACCAAGGCTTCAACAATCCAGTGTGGTATGAACAGAGGACCAATAGCTTTGATTCTACTTCTATACAGGGACTTGTAAGCCTGATGAAGAGCCCAGGTGTTTTACTGCCACCACTCTGGAAGGGGCACTGACACGGGAAACAGACGGTGCAGAACTGGCTGCACAGTGCACCTCCCATTATAACACAGTCTGATGGAGCTTTCCTGTTCCAGATCAAAGTTAGCTGAAGTATTTTTTCAGCTGGTTGCCATCCAGACAGTACTCAGACCACTAGATACCTGGGATGCAGGGACTGGCACAGAATTAATGCCATAAAGGAAACCACACCCTCCACAGCCTCACAAGCAGTTTGATTCTGTGTGCTCCCATTTTCACAAAGGCAGTACCTAAATGAGTACCTAGTCAAGTGTCTAGACCAACCTGGAACATTAAAGCCAGGCAGTTTTCAGGGAGTTGGCATAAAATATATGAATGATTTTTGTGGCATGTTTTATGCCCCAGTGAAGACTATGCCCCTCAACAGACATTCAGTGTTAATGCTCATTTACTTCAACAGACTCCATATGAATTTTTGACTTTCACAAATTTTTAATTACATTATTTAAAGAAGTGGGTGGAGGAGAGTAGAGTAACATCCTGTACAGGCCTGACTAGCTCTATACCCATTGAATGCTGCATTTATTTTAAGAATCATGTTTCACAGATGTTACATTGTTCACAACTAAATGAATCCATATATTTTAGGCAACTATTATGCAGATACACTCTAACTAGCAGGAAACACTTGGGTTTTTTCAATTTAACCGCACATATATTTGAACCATATAACAAAGATTATTTCTGTCTTCTTTATTTTTTTTTATTTTGTTCAAAAAGCTTTAAAAGCATTACAGCAGACAGTGTAATTATGTGCAGGTTGACCTCAGCTGGGCGCATAATCCAAAGCTTGATTTAATCACAGAAGAGTCAAGTCTTACATTTCCTTTGCTAATACCCCCCAAACTTTCCCTGTTACTCCTATTTTTTTTGTGTATTTTATAAAAACATTGCAATATGACACATAACCATTTTTAGATAAAATCAGCCCTAAAGATATTTTTTCAGTATCTTTTAAGCTTCTTCATACTTCTGAAATAACTACAGAATACACTATTTTCCTACAAATTCAGATTGTCAGAAGCCTGACAGTATTACCTACCATTTCCAAGAAGAGTTCTAAAGATTCAAACTGAAGCATATTCAGTTTCACAGGTAAAACCACAGATAGCTGTTGTCAGAGACAAGTACAGTACTGCAGCCAGAGCAGTTTTAGGTACTCCTTTATTCTGAGAACAGCAATCCTAAGAGGAAAATACTCAACCTTCCCGATGATGCACTGGCAATACTCCGCAATGACCTTCAGACAATGAGCTATAAAGAAGTAAAACTAGAGAGTACAAAAATCGGTATGCAGAACTTAAGCAACTGAACTTAGAAAGCAAGTTTTTTTTTTTGCATCAGAACATGCTTAGAACTCTTTAAACCAACAGAAGAAATCATTGTTAAAAGCAAATAACACTCCCACATGTCCTGACAATAAGCAGAAGTCTCAATTACATGAAATCTTTACTACAGGCAAACTGCTTTTCTCACTCTTACAAACATGTGGTCCTGTACTTAAATGTCACCCATTATAGTTAAGAGATTAAGACTTGCCAGGATATCCAGCTGTTTGCATGATTGCATTGCCATCAATAATCCTTACCTTTGTGGTTAAAAAAGATTAGTTGCATTACTGTAGCAGTAACAGACAAAAGCCTGACTCTCCCACACAGACCTTAAGAACATTCTACTGCTAGGGCAGAAATCATCTAAGAGAACACAAAATCTAGACAGAGAGGGAGGATGTCATAAATAAATTAGATAATACTGACTAGCATGGGAAGTGCTGGATCCAGCACTACATCTGTCTAACCTCTTAAGATTTTTTAAAAAAAGATAAAAACAAGTGAATTTCGTACTAACTTATTTGGAAACAACACAGCAATTGACCACCTACTGAGTGCATAAAAAGTGTCCAGTTTTATTCAAAGAGGCTTCTGAAGATAGGGAATTGAAGTATATGCTGATGCACTGTCAAGGTTATTGTCTGGATTTGGGGAGAGTTTTTAAAATGGCTGTATAAAGAAGAGCTGAGCTAATTCAACTAATTAAACCAAAAGCACAGATAAAACATATATAATAAACAAGTTCAAAGTCCACATATATTCAAAAAAATGAACAGCAAACAAAAGCAAATGCAACAAAGATACCAGAAAGCAAACACGGGGTGTTTAAAACACAAAAGAGTAAGAACACTTCCACAATATGTGTTATCTAGGCCTCTGAAGAGCTGCTAATACAAAATAAACCACCGTATTCCTCTTCAAACACTACTTAAAACAGTCCTTTACCGGCACGCATTAGGCCTGGGACCCCAGTACATATGTGCAGAGATGTTCTGGATTGATGGAAAGGGCTTTGTACCGGGGGACTACAGAAGTGGCATCTGTGAGAAGATGCCAGAAGCCTCCCCCATGTCCAATAGAGCTAAAGCCAGTGAGCTCCAAGATGGACCCACCACTGGCAAAGGCCAAATTCATCAGGAACCACAACAGCACCTCCGGGATAATGCATTTAAGATGGGGAAAGAGTGCTGGCACAACTGCAGCCCAAGAGAGGTGCAAGAACAGGTCAGAGGAACAACTCTGCACACACCAAGGTCAGTGAAGAAGCTGGGGGAGGTTCTCCAAGCACCAGTGTAGAGATACCCTTGCAGGTCGTGGAAGACCCCACACTGCAGCAAATGGATAGGCCTTGAAGTAAAATGCCATTTCATAGAGAGCCCCTACTGGAGCAGGCTCCAAGCAACCTATGGCCCCATGGACAAGGGAGCCTACACTGGAGAAATTTTCTGACAAGATCTACAATCTCATGGCGAACAAACATTGGAGCACTCTGTTCCCCAAGGACTGCACCCAACGAGATGGATTTACACAACCAGCAGTCAATGGAGATCTGTCTCCTGTGGGCAGGTCCCCATGTTAGAGCAGGGGAAAACCATAAAGAGGAAGCAGTGGTAAAGAAAACACTTGATAAACTGACCACAACCCCCTTCCCTGCCCTCCTATGGAATCCAGGGAGAGGAGGTAGAGAAATCAGTAGCAAAGTTGACCCCAAGATGAAGGGAGGAGTGATGTGAAGATGTTTTATGACTTGGTTTTATTTTTCATTATCAAACTCTTATCGATCAGCAACAGATGAAAATTGATTTCCCCAAGCTGATTCTATTTTGCCTGTGACAGTAACAGGTGAGTGATCTCTTCTTGTCCTTATCTCGACCCAGGGGCCCCATCATTTTCTCACCCTATCCAGCTGAGGAGGGGCATCACAGAGTGTCTCTGGTGGGCACCTGGTGTACAGCATCTACCCAGTGCAAGAGCGCACCCCAGAAGTGTATGACCAGCACAGACTGCTTGGCCTCCTTTCACTCCAATCAGTGATCCTCATTCATAAACAGGTTAACAGCTCCTGGAGAATAACAATTACCTTTGTCTAGGTCTTTTGCACTGCCTACCAAAATGCACCTCATTTCAACATATGACCTGTAATATAACTCCACAGAAAAAGAACTGCACTAAGTAAGAAAAACTGAAGTAGTATTTTAATGCAGCCAAGTGAGCCAAAACATTACTTCCATGTATGCATCATTACTGAACAATGCAACTTCTCTCCTCCCACACGAAAATTCTAAATAGAAATCTCAGCAGAACTGTATGTACATATATAACTTGTTGGAAAATCACAAGGCTCAGGCATAAAGCTGTCAGCTCTGACAACAATGTATGGCACACTAGATCTCTTCTGAAAGCTCAAGAGGGAGATGTCAACAATTAAAAGCTATGCATCTCCCTCCCTGTAAACAAGACAAACGTAACACCACGTGGGTTTTGTTTTAAACTGGTACTTGTCTGGTCACCTTACCTTACTGTGTGATGTGGCTGTGCCACTACATAGTCAGACTGTCATGCCAAATGAGTGTCTCTAATACCAGGTATTCGTTTGAATTTAGTATGTTACTTAGAGTAGGATAGCCATAGATGAGCTACAGAAATCATAGCAAACAAGGGCTAACTGCATGGGAGCACTCATTGTTCAGGAGTGCTAGGTTTTCCTTGTCCTGTTCGTAAGACAGAAATAGCTATTTACATTGTAACATAATTTCATGAATGAAATAGATCTGTATTTCAGAGTTCTGGAATTTTGGGATGACTTTCCCTTGGAAAGGGACCAAAAAAAATGAAAAGATAAAGTCACTAATGAATCACTGGTTGGTTGGAACATGGTAGCTCTGAACAAGAAGACTTCTAGGCAACACCTCACCCTGAAGGCTTGGCAAAGAATTTACTTTACAAGTATCCTAATGAGTTCTAGGCCATTTTTTTTTTCTGCAGGTCAGAAGACTGAGAACATACATTACATAAGCATTCAGGCTGTGCTGTAAAATACTTTAACTTTTGGTCCACAGATCGTCTTCTTCTATCCTTATGAAATACGCTGTTAGTCAGGAAAATATACTCGAGAGCATCAAAACTGACATCTAAACAAACTAGTATTTTCACAGAACAAATACATTTAGTTACCAGGTATTACAGTGCTAGTCTTAAAACCTTTCACTAAGATTTGCCATGTGAGGACACAGGCCTAGCAAAATACCCATCTCCAGCAAAGAGTAAATGTTCTTTTATGAAAACAAAGAAGAACATTTGATGGGAAGAAAAATTAAAGAGGTACAATCAATTTCACTGTGAAGTCAGCTCATGGGAATTAGATCAGCAGCACTGAATTAGTACTCTTAGCAGTTTTACAGTGCATTTGGCATGGTAGCAAATAATTCTCAAATGTCTGATAAGTCTACTATTAGACTTTAAAAAATCTAATTCAAAGCAGGTAAAGCATCACAATAATGTCAGGTTCTAAGTACTTGTGTAGGTGAATTTACTTTTTAAAGCTGACCCAACAGCTTGCTCCTGTCAAAAGAAGATTCCACTACCCATCCCCTCCTGCCTCTCTTCTTCCCAGTCTACTCCAGTTCCACGTTCCTTCTGCACTCAGGTGCCCTCTTCTCCACTGGCTTTAGTATTTCTCATATCCTTCAGCAAAATAACTCAGCATCTGGCAAAAAACTACTTTGTGATCTCTCTTGGAGTAATTTATGGAGGTTCATTGAGTTGCATCAGCATACTGCAAGGACAGAGAAGCAGAACAGGAAGGAACACAAAGCTGGCGGCGGGAGGACAAAAAGCAATGGCATCCCCCACTGACACCACCACCAAGCTGATGATCCAGTTCTTCAGCTGCCCTCAACAACACAGCAGATGAACCACCTTTAGGCCTGGGTGACAGATGAGAGGTAACTCAAATGGCCCTCTGTGTATTCTTTCAATGCTGGAAGAGTTCAGCCTCTACAGCACCTTACACAACAGTGCAGTCATGGAAAGGCAGGCCTAAGGAAACAGCATTTTGCATCCCTAAATGCAATTTTTAAAGTTTCGAAGCTTAAATAATGGGGATTTTATTTAAAAGTTGGATATGTCCAAAAAAATACGCCCAGTAGAAAGAACCTATTTACAGTCCACTCTCAAGAACAAAAGGCTAAATAAGATACCAAGCAAATCCTTAGATCCCATATCATACAGATTTTTCCTCCTACCTTAACAGCAAATACAGTAAATTACAAGCTATTAAATCACTTTCATAACAGAACAGTATTTCACACAAAAGCAATTTATATTAGCACCAGGGGAACACAGACTTGTATTCTGTGGTGCTAATTGTTTGAGTTGGTTTTATACCTGTTCTTAGGGAGAAATTAACAGGAAAGGATACTCAGTTTAAATGTTAAAGGGAAATAAAATCCATGTGTGATAAAGCAGCATGATAAAACACATCTGAAATCATACATACTATTTACCTATTCATTCAACTCCTCCAGAGCACCTCCAATACTGAAAGTAGTTTGGAACTTTTTAACCCTCTCCCATATATGAATTCTTTTCTGAATTATACTACTCTGAAGTGACAAAATGATACAATTTAAAATTTGGACATCTGATGATCATGAACAGGTAACACATTACTGAAGACTAAAGAATTTGGGCTCTGAAGCCACAGGGCTATTTGCACTGTAGAAAAATCACAAACGTAGAAACTCCTAGAACTAATATACAGATTTTCCCCCTCAGAAGTTTCACAGCTTAATCAATACATTCATATATTTTTCACTTCTTCTTTTTCTCTACATTTTAAAAATTTCCTTTCAACGGATATAAAACACAGAGTTTTTTAAAGTTCAGGTTTCATTAAAAAAAAAAGCCCTAATCAAAACTAGCCCTATTTTAAGCATGGGGTTCAACTAGAAAACACAGTAAGGTTCCTTTCACATAATAATCTATGATTCTAAGTTATTGTAAAACTTATACAACACTCTTCCCCTAAAGTAGCTCAAACAAATCATGATGTAATACTGTTATGTGAAAAGTCATGCTGCTTTTAATTTTAGATGGCCCACATAAAATGTCTGCAAGTCATCATAAGCAAATACTAATTGATTATTTAAATAACATTTTTCAGAGAAAAAGCCCAAATCCATCCAGTTGCCTCACACTAATATCACAGCATTTTTCCAAAAGAAGGTCAGAACCACTTGCCTACAAATACATTTTGAAAGGTACTGTAACAGTGGATAATGGAAAATTTGGATTGTTTAATGCATTTAAGAAATCAGAAGTACTCAAGTTCCTTTAAAACAAAATTTAAAAGTTGGCTGGATGACTGGAAGTGTTTTTTATACCTTTCCAGAAGCAAATCCTTAACAAGGAAGTCCACCAAGTGTTCAAACTTTTCTGAATGGGTAAAATTTGTCATTAGTAAGCAAAAAAATTCACAGATATACATTTGATATTCCTACAAAAATACCACACCCCGGAAAGAACAGATAGAAAGGAAACCCAGAGATAGGGTTTCCTTTCAACTCAAAGGTTTTGAGTTGAAAGCAGTATCTGCAAAAATTGTTGTAACTGGTGAGTGGAGTCACACCAAAAGACCACCCGTGATCTATTTACATCTACAGTCCATGGCTCCAGATGGCCATCTCCAAAGCTTGGCTTGCAAGGGAAGCTGTCTTCTCATCAAAACAGTTACATGTATGTATTGACTAATGAACTGATGCTCTGTATCCTCAGAATATCATTTTCCTTTTCCTCCGGTTTTATCTTCCTTCTCTCTACCATATTTCTAATGGGTAAGTTTTCACCTCTTGCAAAAATACAGTTTGGCAGATATACCTTTAGCTAGACTGAGCCCTAACTTCAGCTGACGTTCTTTCCAGTAAAAGCAATATCCTGATGCATTGCAATGCTTTGTTTCTAATAATACTAAAATAAGAAATGTTAAAAGTACATCCTCAAAAACAAAAAATGTGGCAATTTAAAAAAATCTCTGCTTCTAAATGCCTTCTTTAGCTTTGTGGTAGAAATATTTACATATGTAAAGCATACAATCCTCCCTGACTATTTATAAACAGTGTCTTGTCATGTTACAGAAATGTAAAAAGATTAGAGTGAATCTGCTTTCAAATTCAACACCTGCCTGGGTAATAATACTATGTCAGTCAGAAAAGGAGAGGGAAAAAATGTTACTAGGTTAAGAAAGCAGTTTTAAACAGCATTTACTAGAAGGGAGGACATTCAGTTGAAGAGAAAGACAGTAATGGTGGAAAATACGTGAAAAAATACACAAAACAAAGGTGAGCACAAAGAAAGTACAAGCCAATATCTCTAAAAGCTAAGAAATTCAGGAGGCTGGGGAGTAGCACAACGGATTACAGAACACATATTAATTACACAGGTTGTTCACACCTGTTCAAAATATTCTGTCATATGAAAATACCGCAAACAGGTACCAACAATTTTAAACAAAAAAACCAGACAAATTTATCTCTGCATCTACGGAAACAAGGGGGTTATCAAATCAAATTATCTCAGTATCAGAATACTCCCCAAAGTAAAAGACACAAGGGGTTCCCCAGTCCCACTTTAGGCAGTTAAAAAGACCATATACTGCATTTTATTTATTTTTTCTCTCTCCAGGTATTTGTATAAAAAAATTAATAATGAGTCTTGCAGGCTGATGTCTTCGGTTTCTAAAAATTAAGCTTCCCCAGGCTTACTAACTAATACAGCTATATTCTACAGAATTTACTTTTATTTTTCACGTAAGATTTAAATTCTGTCAAGAAAGATCTAATTTTTTAAGTCAATGCCCTTTTCTTTGTGTACATATAAGTTGCCCATGTTTTGAAGAAATGTACATTGTTTTAAGCACTCATTGCCAACTTGTTCTAGCAGTAGCCCAGTACTAGCCAGAGTATTAATATCATGTAGGTGTCTCCAAAGAGCTTGGAGGCCACCTGTCTGTTCTACAGAGCACACCCAATAGCTGCTGACATACTTTATTTTGGTTTGTACCATCTTACAGTACTAGTTCAGCTTTTAAACACTTTATTTACAAAGGATTTATAATCCAAACAGTGTTACTGGAAACAAGCTTTACAAGTAAGAAGTACAAAAAAAAGCATTCCAAAAAAAGTAGCCTGGGCTTCCCTAATGCTCAGAATTAGTTTTAACTCTGCTCTCCTCATGTCAATAGAGAGGAAAAAAAAAACAAACAACTGTATCTTATTTTAATCCTCTGTGCTCCCAGCAATAAATCCAAACCAGTGTTCTGTTTCCTCCTGAAACACCTTATGTATCTTCTCAACCTAACTATTGCAGTTCATATACAATATTCAGTTATTCTTTCTTCTTGCACAGAAAGATGTTACATTGGTTTTGATGGAAACAAAACTGCTACTAACATTTTTTCCACATTACTGGAACACTGAATACTTTTTTGTAATATTTTATATTTACTTGTGCATTATTTTTGAGTCTGATGTTGAAACTCTCCTTAAATCTTATTGTGCTTAGATGCAGATCACTGAACAGCAACCAGTCACGTCACTTTTGGAAAACTTCCACTTTTGTTACAGTGCCCCACTACCTACCATGCAAACATTTATTTTAGAACTGAATGCATATGGCCAAAAACAATGAAATAATATTCTTCTAGTTACCAAGACAAACCTGAGTATTGTTTATTACTACAATATTAGAACAGCTTCAACAAAACAAAATATTATTGGATTCACCTTTTTATTTATTTAACTTTTTTGATATAAAGAGAAATGAGGGACAACATTGAAGCAACACATGTTGGAAAGTAACAAATGTGAAATTCCATGACATATAACTGAACCAATTCCTTACCACTTCCTCTAATCTGACAAGCGTATTACATTCATTCAAACCAAAACAAAACCCCTTGCCTACTAAACATGTAAAAGTAATTTGGAAAAAAAATATCTGATATTGAAGGAAATAGTGACCATATAGCTTTCCATCAAAAAACCCTACATTGTCTTCTCATACAAGTTGTTACTGTAACAAAATAATTGTTTTTCCTTAGCCTTTTTAGTCCTTTGAATCGAAAGAAAACTAAGCCAAGCAGGAATTCTCTCATGCTTAGCAAATACATTACTATACAGAAGATGGTGATTAGGAATAACAGTAGGTCCTCACTTTCAAGGCAGTCTAAAGTCAGCCTCTGAAGATAAGATGCTTTCTGAGTTACTTCAGAATTTAATCAGGCACTTAGAAATGTTTGAACTTTCACATTTAAGAAAATTTAAAAGAAGCCACACAGAGTAGGGATACAAAATGGTCTTTGTCTACCTGCAAACATTGGAATTCATAGATTTTATAAAGCCAAAAGAAAACTAAAGCAAGCTTCTGACTAGCTTTATACCTGGTGTTCAGGATTCTATAGACTATCATCCGCCAAATTTCAGTCTACCAGGGCTGATAGACCAAATTTCAGTCTACTAAGAGCTGTATGGAACAGGAACATTCCCAGGGGCTGATAATTCAAAGACGCTGAAGTAGACATGTAACATATACAGAAGTCTTCCAAAATTCTCAACTTGTTGTGCAAGAGCACACAAGGAAATGTGTCTGGGGCATGACTAAGCCACCCATCCCTCTTGATCACAGTTTACACTAACACCATTTTTTATCCAAAACCTGACTACCTTCAACCTTTTGAAAACACAGAATGGACAAAGAGATACAGCACCATTACTGATATTACTAAACTCACAGAAATTTGCAAACACCTACACTTAGCCTAGAAAAACTCTTCTCTATATAGGAAGAACATAAACAGGAAACTGGCAGAGCCAAGAATACAGAGGCAAACATTTTCTGCCTTCTTGATACAAAGTTTACTATTTTGAAAATAGGGCCCAGGAAGCTGGAATCCCAAATAAGGATTCAATGGTATACTCTCTGTTGAAGTAACATTTTTTTATCTTTTAACTGGGTACCTGAAGATTTTTTTCAACAGGAATAAACTTAATGAACAAGTTTTTACTTCAAATAAATTTCTCATCTATTTCAAAATTAATAGTTTTATTTGAAAAAAATAACAGAAGCGCTATTTCAGAACTGCAAAGGCAGAAGAAATGAATCCCAGGTCACACAGTTCCTCTACAACTATTTTACTTACTCATCTTGGATCTGTTTCTACTTGCAGCATTCTTATGGTTTATTAAAGCCCTAAAATTCAGACTGAGATAAAAATTACTATTACAAAAAGCAACAATTACTAACTGCTGTGAAAATAAACTGGCTTGTGTGTAATTTATGGAAAGCAAGGAATGTCCAAGCAGGGGATGCTAAAACAATGAGCATGAGGTTTGGTTGCTCACTTTGCTTCTCCACCTCAAAGAATACAAATCAAGAGAAACTACAAGCATTTCTCAAGTAACAGTCTAACTGCACAGAGGAATTTGTCCTGGGAAATAGAAGATATATATGAAATAACTATAAACCACAGAGACACATTCTAATATGCTAAGTTAAGGTCTTGGGAGTTGCACAATTTTACATTAATGAAGAGCCCTCACATTCCCTCCTAGATACCATTCTGGTTACCCATGCTTCTCAATCACTTCCTCTTTTCCCAAAAAATTCTTGTAAGAGATGAAATTGTTTTAAATTGCTTGGACCCAACATTCCTGCTATCAGCTGACAGAATTCCAGTACAGATGGAAAAGTACATTGCAAGATAAAATACTGATTCAGTAGGTTTTCTTTAAAGTACAAAAACCTTTACTTCGGAAATACCAAGTAGTGCCCATCATCCACTGCTTCATTTGCTTAAAATTGCAATGACAAAGAGTATCAGTATCTTTGCTTAAAGAAAGACATTTCCTGTAGACCAAGTAAACCCGCAACAGGTAAGGAAAAGAGAAACCTGAGAGCCAGGAGGGAAAGAGCAGGTCATTCCATGGGTTTCTTTTCTTAAACATGAACTACCTTTAATTAAAGAAGGATCGACTTACACAACTGACAAAAGTACAGCTGTATTGTCTTTAGGTACATTTACCAGACTGGTTATCACGGGAAAGGAAGGTTATACTGTAGTCAAATACATTTTGCCTCTGCCATTTTGTCTGCACCAAGTTCAGAACATTGTAACAGAATAAAATGATGTAGCTTAAAGAACCAAGTACTATATTTAGTACTAACAAAACAGAAATTGAGATTCTCCAAGAGACAAACAGTTCTTGCTCAGTAATTCTTAACTAGTCTTTCCTCAGAAACACCAGATCCCTCGAGTTAGGTACCAGCTCCCAAATTCCGCGTGTTCAACAGGAACTTCTCTTATCCTGCACAGCTCCTTGTAAAAACTGAATTGAAGGCTAAATCTAATCCAAGCATACACTCCCAAGCATTCATGCTGGCAAAAAAACCAGTGAAAGACAGCATGTTTTCATATTCTGTGGACTAAAACCACTGCTGAATCTTATCAGATTAATTACCAATGGCACACCAAATAGAAAGACTTAATTCAGTCCTTTAAATAGACATAAAAAAATAATAAAATAAAATCAAAATTATATACCCTAACACAACAGTTTGGAAATAAACTTTTACCGGGCAATGCTATACTTGGATTTTCTTACCATGATTACATCATTGATACTACAATTTTCTCATACTCTGTAACTCAAATCATCAAGGAAAAGCACTGCCTGAATTCTAGACTAAAAACTATGTAGACTCAAAACTATGCCATCAGTGACAAAGAAGACATCCTCACACTCCATCAAGGAAAAAACAATCACCACCACACATTTTTAAAAAGAAAATTGGCAGGACATGCGTGGGTAGCTGAAGCAGCCAAACTTGACCTATATCCAGAAAAGATGTTAGCAAAAATAAAGAACAGTGTAACCTGATTCATACTCATAGTCACACCTTGATAGATCCGGGTACATTCTGGACCAAGGCCACTGAAGCACAAAAACAATGGTAAAATTCTCATTTTATACCAGGAAAATCTGGGTCCTCAGACAACGCAATACATGAAGACCAAGAAAGTGATCCTCAACTACTGGGTCTAGAACAGTGTATGGTGTAAGGAAGACATCAAGTGTCCCGAAACAGCCAAGTCTTGACAGACAACATCAACAGCAACACAGCAAATTACCCACTAGAACCAGACAACTTGCATTTTTTTTAATTCCAACTTTAGGAACTTCTCAGCTGAACAAAAGCTGTACTTACTCCAACTCCACTAGAAAACATAATCTTGCTATATAAACACCAGATTCAGCACCCAGACCCTGTATGAACTTGGAATTTTTCAGTCTCAAACGCCTATAATGTACTATCAAAATAAACACCACATGTTTCTGCTCCCATTTAACAGAAAAAATTCAGACCCAACATATCCTGGTGCAAGGCAATGCAAGAACAAAAATATGGGCGCAAGACCTCGCCAAATCCATCGCATATTTACTCACAAACATCTACATTTGATTACACAGAAAAAAGTACTGTGCCACACTCAGATGCGTAGGGAAACCCGCCCCTCCTTAAATCCTGGCCCCAGGGACCTTGGAAAGGTTAAGCTTCATTTTCTCACTAAGGAACAGGGCAGCAAGAACAAGAACGACTGAAAAAGATGTCACAGATTAGACCAAATGCGACACTATAGTGGGGGCATCTGGACCGAGAAGTAGCCTCACCTCCTGAATGCGCCTGCGAGCCCTCTGGAGCACCTCCTCGTACCCCTTCTGTCGCAGCTCACTCAGGCTCTCGTAATACTCTTCGGGGTCGTCGGTCTCGGTGAAGAGCACCTGCGAAAGGATCTTCCAGCCACAGGTATCCAAGCTGTGAACCAAGTAAACTTGCAGCTTGTAGCAGAGAGCGTCCATCTCCTGCTCGGACAACTCCGGCGCTCCGAAGAGCACCGTCCACATGCCCGAGGGCTCCTCGGGGAAGGCAGGCAGGTAGGGCTCCAGCTCCGAGTTCACCGAGCACAGCTGCTGGTGCACGGCCCGCAAGTCTTGGAAGGAGAAGAGACCGGCCCAGCTGCACTCCTCCCCCGCCGGCTCCGCGTCGGGAGCGCCCAACTCGCTCGCCCGCGGCGGCGAGGGCGGCAGCGACAGCGCGGCGGCCACGTCCTCCTTGCCCAGCTCCAGCACTTCGATCTCCTCGGCAGCACCTGCCGCCTCCGGGCCGCGCTGCGGCCTCCGGGCCGGGCTGCCCTTGGCGCGCAGCGGGCTCTTGGGCAGCGCCTCGGCCCG
>WBMY01017036.1:238892-259912 GCA_013397315.1 Donacobius atricapilla
AAGCTCTTTCCTGGTGCCCTTTGTGGTATCCCATTTCTCCTCATGTACAAATGAACAAAAATACATCTTACTAAAACCCAAAGTATTTGCCTCAAAGATAAGATTGGTGGACAATATGCATTGGCCCATGTGGTGGGTTGACCTTGGCTGGATGCCACTTTATCAGTCCCCCTTTTCAGCTTTTCTCTCCCCTGAAAAAAGGAGAAAAAGTGGGATGGAAAACAGCCAGTAGGTTGAGATAAGGTAGTTTACTGAAGCAAAGCAAAAGGTTGCATGCAAGCTAAGGAAAACCACAGGTTTTATTCTCTACTTACCAACAGCAACCAATGTCTGGCCATTTCCTGGGATGCAGGGCTTTAGCACATGTAAATGTTGCATCTTCTGCTTTCCCATACATCAGGGTGACTACACAAATCCCATAATATGCTAGCAGTATTAATCATTAGTATTAAACAGCTCACTGTAGGGATGAACAAGGATTGCATCCACATAATAAAACCACCCACATCAATCATGGGCAGAGAAAGGGAGGTGTATTCCCTCTTCATCTCCACAAGATAGCTCTCCCAGCATGGCAAAGCCATCAATGTAAGGGCAAAGCAGAGAGTCATTATTTCATTAACATGTACCCAAACTTCACAAAATAAAGAGATAAGCAGCTGACAAAGTTAGTGTCCTGCAGGGGAACTTGCTACTTAATAACCACAATGATAGCATGCATGAAATAAAACTGCCATTGTCTCACTGTGGCAGCTTGACCTTGGCTGGATGCCAGGCAGCCACCAACTACCTTATCACTCCCCATCCTTAGCTGGACCGGGGACAAAGAATAAGATGGAAGACAACTTCTGGGTTGAGAGCATTCTACTAAAGCATAAGCAAAAGGTTGCATAGATACAAGCCAAGAAAAAAGACCAAGATTTTATTCACTACGTCACCTCAGCAAGTGATTTCAGGCCATTTCCTGGGAAACAGGACTTCAGCACAGATAGCCGTTGGTCTGTAAGGCAAACATAAATAACAGATGTCTCCTCCTTTTGCTAGCTTTTATATATTTTATGTTTTATGATATTTATATATCATGTGGTATGAAATACCCCTTTGGTCTGTTTGGGTCAGCTGGCCTATCTGTGTCCCCTTTCAAGGTCTTGCTCACCCCCAGCCTATTGATGGGGTGGCAGAATGTTGAGAAGACAGTGCTGGTGCTGTGCCAGTGCTGTACAGCAGAAGCTAAACATTGGTGTGTTATCAACACCTCTGTAGCTACCAGTGCAAAGCACAGCCCTGTGAGGGCTGCTGTGAGGAAAATTAACTTCATCTCAGCTGGACCAAATACAGCCCATCAGTGATATTGTTGTCCTGCTCCAAATTAGAGTAAGCACTGAGGAAATAAAAAATTTTCATTAGAATTTGCCACGAAAGCCAGAGTGAGTCACAACCTTTTTCTAAAGTTACTGTATTGACTAGCATCCTGTCCTTGGAGGCTGAAGTATTTGAGAGGGGCCTCTGGTAGTACAAATATTCTCTGGACCTTACCCAAGCAATCTTGTGTGTGCAGGAGAATGGAGGTTATGTCTTAAGGTCCTAGCTGTTACAAAAAAATTGAGGAATTGCAGCTCAGCGTGCCAAAGATATACCATATTTCTTTTCTTAAGGTTAAGGGTGATATATTCTGTACATCTTATATTGCAGCATTCTTTCCTATTACTGTAAATGGAGGCATCAGATCAAAGCATCTGTGAAATTATGTGAAAAAGATTTGATTATACTCCATCCAGAAGGGGCCAAGCCAGAGAGCAAGCAAAGAATACATGGGTGAAGAAAATACAGTATCTTTCTGTAAAGTATTCAGGGTGCTGGTGGAGCCTCCCACTGTGGAAACATTCAAAATTCAGGCGGATTAGTTGCTTATCACTTGCTGCATGTGACCCTGCCTTGGCAGGGAGTTTGCCTAGATGATCTCCAGAAGTCCCTTCCAGCCCTATCTATTCTGTGATTATGTTATTCTGTTAAAACCTTTGGAGAGGAATGTAATCAGCAGGCCAGTTTTGTCTTTTTAATGTGTGAAAGAGAAAACAGTAAAGATGCAGCAATAAATATCTCTTCCCTACATCCCCAGGCTTAAGAGAATTTAACACGGATCGAATACTTTTCATCAGACAAAGCATGAGAATCCTGATATTTCAAGTACACTAGTGTAGAAGCTGAGGTCTTCTAACTGTTCTCAGACTGCAGAGGGGAAAACTGGTATGATTTAAAGCAAGAGCTAGGTAAATGCAACATTTAAGAGCTAGCTGAAAATTAGTCTGAAATCACATGGCTACAATCAAATTTCTGATAGGCCTCTTCTCAGGCACAGAAAAGCCATCAGCTCTCAATAGCTGTCATACATTTCTAAAATTGTACCCCTACAGAAAGGGATTTGCAAAGAATTAACAACCTTTTAAAATTACATTACCAATAAGCATTGAGTAGCCTTCATAGTAGCTTCTTTACTGGGGGACATCCATAACTCTTCATTCATAAAAATACAGACTAGTCTTTTCAGATGTTAGTGAATTGTTTTTAAGGATGGTTAAAGGAAGTACATCACTGATTGTTACTGAATAAACCAGCAAAAAAATGAAACTGCATTTTAAAAGACCTAGATTGCCTGCTGTTTGTGGTGGGGTGTACTGGACCATTCATCACTAAAAAGAAGTGGCTTTAGGTAGCACTCAATCCGCCTGAGTTGTTAATTCACATGCCTTAAAAAGACGACAAGTTTGCAGCAACTGGACGGACTACTGGCAAATGTCTCTGAAAAAACCACAAAGCTTTCTGGAGAGAAGGGACCTGCTACCATGTTGCCGCTGAGGGCATGACACTTCAGCGTCTGGGGATCCTGTCACTGTCATGGAAATTGCACACCCAAGAGGCCTGGTTTCCTTACCAAGAGGGCTGTTGGAAGTAGCAACAAGCTGGCTTATTATGTTTATAGAGCCAAAGCTTTTTGAGGGCGTGTTGGTTTTGCACAGCCTGGTTTTTGGTTGCAGTGGGGCCTCAGAGGTGGCTTCTGTGAGAAGCTGGCAGAAACTTCCACCATGTCTGGCAGAGCCAATCCCTGATGGCTCTGAGGATGGACAGGCTGCTGGCCAAGGCTGGGCCAGTTAGAGATGTTGGTAATGCCTCTGTGGTAACAGATTTAAGAAGAAAGCAAAACAAAGTTGGGCATATGTAGGTTTTTTCCCAGCCAGAGAAGAGGAGGTGAGAATGTGTGAAGGAAACAACGTGGAGACACCAAGGTCAGTGGAGAAGGAGGGCAGGAGCTGCTCCAGGCCCTGGAGCCAAGATTCCTCTGCAGGCCATGGTGAGACCATGGTGAGCAGCTGTGCCCCAGCAGCCCTTGGGGATCCATGGGGATACAGAGATCCACCCACAGCCCNAAACCCCACGCCCTGCCTCCCTGGGCTGTCAGTGGGAAGGAGGGAGGCGACTGGAGGAAAAGGTGTTCTTTAAGGGCTTATTTTAGTCCTCATTATCCTTTTCTGATTTTGTTAGCAATCAATTCACATTGTACCTCTAAGGTGAGCCTGTTTTGCCCTTGGAGTGTTTTCTCCTGGTCCTTATCTCAACTCATGAACTCTTAGTGAAATTTTTCCCTCTCATCTGCCCAGCTGTGGCAGGGGAGGGTGATCGAGCAGCTCTCCTGGGTGCCTGGTGTTCGGCCAGTGTCAAACCATGACAGAGGGCCACTAGAGTCCTGTCACTACTGCGCTGAAATGTAAAGTTAGGAATTCAACTGATGTCCTATTTCTTTGTAAGAAGTGGGTCAAGTGCCAGAACTTTTAAAGCAGGGAGTACTTTGAGTCATTGCTGTCCCTGGGCAGTGTCCACACAGTGACATTTAATAAAATAATGAACTAGTTATCCAACAAAGGATAGGTTTGCAAATTTCCAGGAGTTTTCTGCTTTTTCTTGCAAGCAGTATCATTTCCCTGAGCCTCTATTCGCTGGTTCTATCAGTGTGATCTCAGTTTAGGCTGGTGTTGGGAGAACAGGGAAACTATAGAATCCAAATCTGGCAGAAAAGGTGATCTGCCTAGGTGGATCCATACCTAATAAATGCAGAACCGAGATGGCGATGGGATGAAATCCTATGGAACTGCACATATACATTTACTGATACATGTGTGAGGCAGATTAGTAATTCTGGGTGTAAAAGGTTTGAATAACCTGAACCCTTGCAAAGTGATCTCACCTGATGCTGCCTTAATTGTCCTTTGCATGCTGATGTCGTGAACAGGAATAGAAATATTCCTGTAAGTGTTTATACAAGCATTCCAACACCTAGTCTGAGACTCCTGCAGCATGCTGCAGGCTAAACTGAAATTATACCCATCTGGATCTGGAACACCTTGGATAAAGAAGTTTTAGTACAAAATGTTCGTGAGAAACCAGGCCTCATCTGGGAAGCCTGGTTTAAGGTTTGATGAATTCCAAACACCTGTTGTGGAAAAGTGATTTCTGTTTGAATACAAGACTACAGAGTCTCAGTTAACCAGTTAACTCAGTTAATGCAATTTCTTTTGGCAATTGAGATGAAAGGGGGAGGTAATTCAATAGTGTGCTTCAAAGAACTGTAGCATCAGGATTATGTTTAGGTGTCCTGAAATTGCTATTAAGTATTGTGCTTAACATATCTAAACAGGACATGCATTTTTAGTAGTTTTCTGTTGATAGTATGATTCAAAGTTTAGTGTGGTCAAGCCAAATAGCAACATGTATTTGTTGTTGTTTGGGGTCCTTTTTTTTTATTCTGGCAAAAGTTTTAATCGTGTTTCTGTGATTCTGTTTGTATGAAGTGAGACAAGAAACTGGCTGTGCTGTGGCTGCACTGTTGGCCTTGTGATGTCTTAGTAGCAATGAAACATCCACCCTAAAGCATACTAACTAGCAACAGTTGTATCTGCACTTGAGACGCTGAAAGTGCCTATCCCTAACAGCTTCAATAGAAAACATTTCAGGTAATTTCCAAGGAGAAGGAATAGCATTGTACAACAGAATCAGTAAAGTTACAGTGCATGTGATAGCCCATCCATTTTATGGGGGACAACTGTATACTTGGAGTATTTATGCTGGCTCGAAACTGAAGAACTTCCTGCAACCAAGTATTACTGCAGTGCAGAACACATGGAGTTATTACTGTATGGTAAGCTTTACAAATGTGTGATGAACTGAACACGTTATGTAATCTCTTGCTTACTGCTGAGAGGGCATGGTAGTTTAAGTATAAATTAATTCCATTCCTTTTAAAAATGGTTCATGGAAGTTAATCTTCTCCCTTCTAGCCAAACAAATAAGTACACTGGCAAGGTCAGTTTGCCTGTTCAAAGAAAAGGCAGAATTAATATAATGTTGATAATACTCAAGAATCCCTCTTTATAAGATGAGATGATGCAAAACCCTAAGTTACCAACTTAAACATGCCATTTAATGAGTTTTTACTCTAAGTAAAAAGAATTTTGCTAAATTGCATTAAAAATATCAGTAGTCATCATGGTAGATAGAAAACATTTTTCAGCAAGAGAGAAAATTGGAACACTCCTTTCTTGGAAGCTGGATGATTTGGGAGTGGCGGTTCTTGCTGCTCTTCTAGCAGTTTACAAAGCAATTTGTCAACTTGTTTGTTTAACAGAAACATTATTCTTACATGGTCTATGCAAGTACACGGTGATATGGAAAATTATCCTGATGACAAAACAACTTTGAACTTTGATAAATAAAATATTTCTTTGAATTTTTTTTTTGCCTGAGGTGTAAAAATACAAGAAATATTTCTGACATTAAAAGAATACTTTTTGTCATGCTTAATATTGCATTACTTAAAAAAAGATAATTTTATCAAAAAATTTTCCAAAATTCTCTCTTTCTTAGAGGACAAGAGTGAAAAACTGTGGTTATAAGCAATTCCTGAGGAATCTCAAAATATTTCTCTATAAAGCAGATGCCTGCTTGGCTCTGAATACAGTGTATTGATCTCTGCAGCAATATCAAGACTGTAGTGGAGTGTTGAAAGAGATTACTCAAGAAAAGAGGAAGCAATATGTTTAGCCACATCTACAATTCAACTCAATCAAGAACATTTGGAACTAGGACGGGTAGCCACAAGCCACAAAACATCCATCAAGTTACAACAGATAAAATACCTACACAAATCTTTAAAATGGAAATTATAGCTCCTATGGCAGTTAACACAGTCTACCTTCTGGTTAATCAGTGAAACGTATGACAAGAGAGCAGTTCAGATGTTTTGAAGGTGTCATCTCTATACCTGATACCCTGACATATCAGTCTCTCTGCAAGATCATAGCAGGTCTGTGCTAAAATGATTTGAATGTATGGAAAAAAAATTATCTGAAGAATTCTGGATTGTCTTTTGGATTAGAAGAGTGCATTCAAGACCACTTAGCTTTTGGCATCTGTATTGGGTTTATTTGGGGTTCGGTAGTGGGGGTGCTACAGGAGTTGGCCTCAGTGAGAAGCTTCCCCTGAGTCAGATGGAACAAGTGCCAGGTGGCTCTGCAATACACTTAGGCCAAGGCTAAGCTCATCAGAGACAGTGGCAGCACCTCTGGAATAATATATTCAAGAAGGGGGATAAAATTATGCAATAGCAACAGCAGCCCAAGAGAGCAGTGAGAAGATGTGAGAGAAAAAGCCCTGCAGACACCAAGGCCAGTGAATAAGAAGGGGCAGGAGGTGCTCCAGGCATTGGAGAAGATACTCCGCTGCAGCCTGTGGTGAAGACCATGGTGAAACAGCGGTGCCCCTGTATCCCATGGACATCCACTGTGGATCAGAGATCTACCTACCTTCTATGGAGAATTCCACACCAGAGCATGTGGATGCCCAAAAGAGGCTGTAACCGCTATGGGAAACCCACAGTGGAGCTGGTCCTGCATGAACCTATGGACCCATGGACAGAGGAGCCAACACTGGAGGAGGTTTGCTGGCAGGACTTGTGTCCCCACGGGAGAGCCCAGGCTGCAGCCATGGAGAACCCAGTGATTCCTAAAGTACTGCACCCAGTGGGAGGGAACCACACTGGGGCAGTTCAAGACCTGCAGCCTGTGGGAATGATTAATGTTAGAGAAGTTCATGAAGGACTGTCTCCCATGGGAGGGACCCCCACAATGGAGTACAGGAGGAGTGTAAGGAGGAAGAAGTGGCAAAGCAACATGTGTTGAACTGATTGCAGACCCATTCCCTGTTCCCCTGTGCTGCTGAAGGGAAAGAGGTAGAAAAAATCAGAGTGAAGTTGAGCCCAATAATTATGGAGAAGTGAGGGGAAGGTGTCTTTAGTTTTGTTCTTATTTCCTGCTATCATCTGATTGACAATAAATTAAATTAATCTTCCTGAGCTGAGTCTGTTTTATCTGTGATGGTAATAGGCGAGGGATCTCTCCCTCTCTATACCTCAATCCACAAGTCTTTCATCATATTTTCTTCCTCTCTGTCAAGGTCAGGAGGGGCAGTGATAGAGCAGCTGTGGTGGCCACCCGGAAGCTAAGATCAACCCACTGCAACGGCTTATCTTTCTCATGTGTAATCCATGGCATGTCCCATAAATGTTTAAGCTGTTTTTTCTCCAGTGTCAGGGAGGAAAATTGAGCGCTGGTGAGTCACTTGTATTTCCAGTACATTTCCGGGCCATCTGACCTATGCAAGATTCTGCAGGGTTTATGTCATTGCATATACATTGCCTGAGATGAGCCTAGCAGACTACTGTAAGCACAGCCAATGCTGTCCTTGGGTCACAGTCTGGACTGCAGAATTTCTAAATACTTTTCTCTAAAAAGCCAAGAATATATTGAGTAATGGACCTAAATGGCTCTATTACACGATTATGGGGTAAGTGTGAAATTTCTAACCAATACTCCAGAGGTCTTAGCTCAAACTGGGTAAATTTAATGTATTAACATGACAAAAACCTGCACTGATCCAAGAAAGCATCAGGATCTGTTTGCAATGTTTGTGACTTCAAAGCTGTCTTACCTCCTCTTACCAGATGAGGAATTTGATGTCAATCAAGGCAATACCTTCAGGAAATGACAGGGAATTTGTCTTTTCCTGTTCTCTTAATCTTCGTTGCTTTCTTTATTTTGTTTACAATTCTAAGAAGTATTATTATTGTGATTAATAAGAACACTGTGTTTTTTCCCCAAAAGTATTATGACATGTATCATTCTGCCCAGCTTTCATACAGGTCAGGGAAGACCAAGAATAATTAGTGAACTTTATTATTTGTTCACCTTCTCAAGGATGTCCAATGTCTTTTAAGTCACTTGCCAGCCTCACCACATAAACTAGAGTATGTCCAGCCTATATGTAGTGTCCCTGCTATTTCAGCTTTACTCTTCTAAATATCCAACATGCATCTGTTAAAGCTGCCTCGTATAAGTCTGTACAGGGATCAGTCACAGCTCTGACTGCAGTACAGTCATACTTAAAGCCTTTGAGGAGGAATGTCTTAGAAAATTTGGGTTTGGTTACCACAAGAGCAACAGAGCATGCTAAAGCAGGCAGAGTTGAGACAGAAGCTAAAACAAAAAGTAAACACCAGTACTGACAGTCTTTATAAAAAATACTAGACTTCTGTGGTACTTACTGAACACAACTATTTTCCTAGGCATTTGAAAATTCTGTCTTCTTGTAATACACAAGTCAGCAGGTTAGAGTAAAGTTTAAACCTTACCAGCTTTTCAACAAATAACTACTGGTAGCAGTAATAGTTTGGCAGATATATATTCCAGCGTTTTGGGATCCAGTGAGATTAGAGACAGCTCAAGACAGAGGACAACCTGCTGGGCAAAGAAATACAGGAGTGAGAAACTCTTGCAACAGAAGTCTCAAGATTACTGTTGTAACACTCCACAGAACAGCACAAACTCATGTTATAGAGGGAAAGTTCTCAACGATGCTGCTGATGTTGCAGTCAAGACTTCTTCCCAAGTGTTCATATCAAAGCATGTGAAGATGAAGCACCTACATCTAGGACATCTAAGGTGTTCTCCCCTAGGCAGCAGTAGAAGGCCTGAAATTTAACTTGACTTACCAAAGAAGTTCCCATCCTGATTAAACTTTTCTAGAGAAGTATTGGGTAGCATCAGCTGCTGTCTATAGAGATAGTTACACCCACAGCTGCTACATACTTGAGTCTGATCCAGTTACACAGTACGGAAGAAACAGATGGTATCTTCATCTGGTTCCATCTTCAGATAAATTTCCATGTGATCCCACTGCCTTGGAAAGCAGGACAGTCCTGCTAAAAAGAAGTACAGATCTTCTGCTGAGGAGCCTCCATGCTTCTCAACAGATGCATAAAATCCCTCCTCAAATTCAGATGGTCAGATTTTGAAGAGTCATGAAGTCTGAGAGAGATCATACAGAGCTATAATTCGTGATTTAAATGGAAGTGGTGAAGGAGGGAGAGGAGTCTTGATCAGAAGTTTAAATAATGTTCAACATTAGTAGGGGGTGGTTATTTCTTTGAGTCTTTATTACTTTAATGTGTTTGCTGGTGAATTCATTGTCTGAAAGAAAATCAACCTTGCAAATAAGAAGAATCTTTCCTTTTTAGAAAGAAATATTTTCCCCTCAAGCAGTATCTCAAACTCTGCACAAAAAATTCACCTTCTGATTGTGGGCCCTTCAGAATAGAAACAATGTCCATATCATTACTTCATAAAGTAAATGAAGCATGGCCTTTTAAACTGAAATTGGAAGGTTACCTATATCAGATGTTGCGCTACTCTTCTGTAGCTCATTTAATATGTCTTACTATTTTCAGTTCTTACATTTATCCCTCAGGCAAACAATTTAGTTCTATGAGCACTAGAATGTTCAAAGCTATTTTCTTACAGGTTTATGTTCTGTAGCCTCAATTCTATGTTCTAACTCACCCAGCACTCCCCAGAGTGCCATCCCATCTGTGTAAGCACAGGTATGTGCTATGACTCACCTAGAGCTATGTTAATACAGATACATGTGTCTTAGTTGGTCAGTCAGCTGATACAAAGCATAAGCTCTGCTTATAGATATGTATATTAATGGAGGTTTTTTTTGAAACTCAGAAAAAATGTATTTACCCATTGACACTTCATCAGTGGAACCAAATGACCTCTTGACATCCAATCCAAATAATTTTGTGACTCGAATTGTTAAAATTAATTTACTTCTGGATTCTTCGGCACTTGGACTCATCCAATATGAATTATTTTGCAATTCAAGTGAAAGAATTGCCCAGCCCATTCAAGTATTGTTAGGTGTGGAGTGGCAGGGACACAGAGTAATGGCTGGTGATTGTGTAAGCCTTGTTTTCTCAGATACCCAGCAGTGGGGTGCAAAACTCTCATGTCAGTGTTGCTAGCTCAGGCAAGGCTTACTTTCAGCATCTGTTTAGTAAATTTGCTTCCTACCTGACATTTCTAAAATGAGACCTAATGACTCTGTAAGTTATTATACATTCTTACAACCACCAGTTTGCTTTTAACATAATATAGCATACATATTTTAACACGATGTAGCATACGTTAGAGAGCTACATAAAAACATAATTTTTATTACGGTATTGTATATTTGCTTTATGACTGTGATCTTGTTTCCTTCTGCAAGGAAACTGGTCATCCATAAGAATAGCTTTTATTAAAGATTTGTCATGTGCTTGTAATTAATTACCAACTGACACCTTTTCCAGACAGTCTTTATTCCTAGAATTACACCATATGACAAACACATCACAACATCCTTTGGTGTTGATGCAAGATCTAAAGAATTCAGGGCTGTTATTAAAGCTCCTGTTGCTAATTTCTTGTCATTGTACCATGGCAAATCTTTTATGTTTAACTGTGTCAAAGCTATGGTCTATATGTTGATTCTTTTTGGAGGTACTCAGATTGGTATAGCCATACCTATAAAAAATTAGACTAATCATAGTTAAAATGAGTGAGATGTGCCTTTTAGTTGACAGATATAGGTGGAGAAAAATGTGGGTTTTAAAAATATTTTTGATTGATACTATCAGTAGCTGCTAAATTCTATTACTTTCCCAGGAGTAGTACAGACTGATCTTTCTGATTATGTGGTTTTCTATTTGTTGAATATGTTTATTTTGCTTGTTAATTCCAGTTCGTTTACCAACACAGAAAACTAATTTATGCACTGCATTAATCACTCTGTTTCTGCTTATTTAAAATATGACTGGTTCCTCTGTAATTAACAACTGCATTTTTTTTTTAGTGGCTTCATGTTTTCTGTAAGACTTGATGGGCTCTAACCATTCTGTATTTTGATAGTTTTCAAAGTTTTGAATGCATCTGGCAGAAATGGACCAACTGAAGAACTTCACTAGTTGCAACTAATTCAAGTCAGCTGCATTGCATTCTTACTTTATTGGATATGTCAAGGGAGTTTAAACATCTTGAATCAAGAATTTCTATCACCTCATCTTTTGTTTACCTTTCCTCCAGTGAGATACTGATCATTTCTTTCTGGGAGCAAATGTTTCCCTGGTGATCTCATCAGTAACAGGATACTTCCCATTTGTGCTATTGTTTAGCACCCTTCGCTTTAATTTCACAAATTGCATTTGGAGTTTTCCTGAGAAATCTGGATGCTGCCAAGTATATTTTATATGGCAATGAAAAATTTTTTACTGAAGGATGTTATTTTTAATTTGTGCAACTTCAGAATCTTCAATGCCATTTCCCTCGTTGAAAGTTTACCGTCAATGTTGTTGATTTGTAACTCCTTATTACGTCTATTTAAGTGTGAGTCTCCACAATCCCTCAAATCTTCATCATTATTACACTAATACTTTACTGAAATTACATCGTTACCTTCACTACTCTGATTTGTCTCACTGACTTGAAGGGAGTATAATCCATTGCGAGAGGTATGGCAAATATTCCTGCTATTTCTCCTGTCATGTTTGCAGTCATAGCAGGCATTACAAAGCAGGAGAAGGGATCTGGGAAAAGGCTGGTATTAAAAAGGCAACCTGCAACTGGGCCATAGGTGGTGGCAAGATACTTCTTTTGTTAAACAACTGCCAAGCCATTAGCTGTAGTGGAGTTTAACCACAGCTTTTAAATGGCTGCTTGATAAGGACTCAGATATTACTAGTTTTATTGCAAGATCAAGAACTATGTCTGGAAGGGTCTGTAGAACATCGATGCTCCAGAACCTAATCCACTGCAGAAAGCTTGCTCCTTGCCTAATAACTCAACAGAAACCCCTGCCATCTCTTTCCTGATGGGTCCAACAACAGAGATTTCTCAGTCTGGTCAGGTAAACTGTTGCACCACTGAGTTTTCTTTGTGATGGGAAGATGTTTCCTTGTCTGTGACTTACACACCTTCTGTTGTTTCGGTACTGGGTGAAGTGCTTTGGCTCTATATTCGGCTGGAATCTGTGACAGGGAATAGTAAATTGAGAGAATGGATGCCTAGGAGTCCGGCATGTATACAGAGTCTTTCCAAGGAAAGTGTCTACAGAAAAGATAACCTAGCAGGGTGCTGTGTGAAGGATTGGAGATGCTGCAGTGGCTGCTGAGGCCAAAAGGGAGGGGTAGAGCTGCAGTGTAACAACTATACTTTAGCTGTAAACCAGAATCTTGAAGGCAAGAATATGAACAATCTGAGCTATAAAAAGGTCCTCAGGCCTCATTTTGTGTTGTCTCAGGTTTATATAATCAAAAGTGAAGACTCTGAATATTAATGTAAGGACTGACTTTCACTTCAGTAACAGATATCAGGATTGAGCAGCTTCTTGCCTAGGGAAAGCTGATGTGGTTGAGGCTCTTAAGGCAGTAAGAATAGGGGACTAAACCAGGGATTGCTGGCTAAGCTGTGAGAGGAAGAGCCCTAGGATGAAGGAAATAATGAAGAAATAATGGCACAGTGTTTATAGAGTCCCCTCTGAGGGATGGAGACATGATAGTGGCATCCTGTATTAATTAGAAACTTTAAGCCTGTTTTACTAGAACAAATGAGTCAGGAGGGTCAAAGGTACTTATTTATATGACCCACTGCATGTACTAAGTAATTAAAGTCTGGCCATTCAGAGACACCCAAACACCTGTCAATAAGCATCCACACCTAAAAAAACCCCAAAAATCCAACCAAATTCCAGAAGTTTAAACCTTTATTAGCCACAAAAAAAGCTGGGAAAGCTGCTGAGGGAGACTTCAACCACATTTCTAATTTCCCTTCTCCATAGCTGCAGTAGTGGCTGTTAATTTTGTTTTGCATTTTATAACAATGGAAATTGTTGTATTTGGCAACCTTTTAGGTGGTATTTAAGATGGTAGTAGCTGTTCTTTTTGGATGAAGAAGTAGCTGGAGTTGATATTATTACTTTTGTGGTAAAAGCCTGAATCTGCCACCTCAGTGATGAATTAGGAGACACACAGTCAAAGAGAAAAAGAGAGGAAAAAAGCCAAGTTAGAAAATATAACTTCTCTTTCTGCTTTGACTTTCATTTATGGCATTGTTATTAGAGCAGACACAGTGACTTCAAGATTTGGCTTTTACGAGCACTGAGCCGCTCAAAAGCATTGTTTCATTCTGCCTGTTTTAGACTTGAATCAGTGCTGCCAGAAACAGTGACCTAGCCAACTAGGACATAAGCTGAAGACACAGCAAGAGGACCAGAATGAAAAAGATGGAAAAAAATGTTGAGGAATAAAAAAGGCACCAGAAAAAAGATGTGACGGCAGGAATGCAAGTTGTCTTCCAGCAGCTGCATTGCTGAACCTGGAGGAAGAGTCAGTATCATGCACACATCAGGCGCTGCTGTACTCAGGGTGTTTCTCAGGACTGAGTAAAGAAGACCCAGAGGGGTCACAGTGGATGTACTTGTTTGCCACACAGTCTTTTCATGGTGCTTGGACAGGTATCTGGAGATCTTTCTAGCTTTAACCTTCTCTGACTTGCGTAGATGACACTGACAGTTTGTTGAACACTCATGTTTCCTGATTATTATTTCCCTATCTGAGCTTGTCTCAGAGCAAATGCCTTTGGATATCAGATAATCAGATAGTCTGAGCTGCTATTCCTACTACTCATAACTATGTGAATACCATGATTTGCCATGCTACTGACTGTTTTTTCTTTAAACTTTTCATTACACTTTTATTTGAGCTGGAATGGATACAGAGTAAACATCAACTGGCCCTTATTAACCACCAGCTTCCTTACCTTGGGAGGAAACATTAATTTTATAACCCATACAATTTTTAGGGGGCTTGGGTTGGAAAGGACCTTCAAGACCATCTAGTCTTGACCTTCTGCTGTGGACACAGACACTGTCCTCTAGACCAGGTTGTGTGAAGTTCCGTTCAGCCTTGGCTTAAACATTTAAAGGGGTGGGGAATCTACAGCTTCTCGAGGAAACCTGTTCCAGTGCCTCACTAATCTGGCTGTAAAAAAAACCTAACCAAACAAAAAAACGCATGAAAGTTTATTTAGTTTTCTTTTGTTGTATCTCTTTTAGAACCAAATGTTATCTCTACCTTCCTTTTTTCCCCTGGTATTCAAAATGGATACTCTGGCTGGACTTCCACACAGAATGCCAATCCCTGTGTTTCTCTGAAGCCACTAGCACATTTGCTCTCCACTTACATTTAATGTATTTAATCTCCCATCCTGCAGTCTAATAAGCAGTTCCCATCACATTGATTGCGTATCTTCTTCATCTCAATAGAGCTGGAGTTTTGTAATTGGAAAAACGTCAGACATATTTCAGTTCCTCACACCTGGGCCTTGGTGGGGGGCCCAGCCTCTTCACTCTTTTGGGTTTGTAGGAAAAGCCAGATGATTTGGTATAAAAATATTTAAAAAAACACCAAAGATTATTTTCGATTTTGTTAATTCTTTTTCTTTCAGCTGAAAATAGAAGGTATTTCAGTGACATTACATAGAAATGCAATGCAAGTAGGTTTTGTGCTTTTTGTATCTTTTCTTTCTCAGGGGTCAGAGGAAAATATTTTTATTTCATTTTGAAAATGAAAGTTTGGGGGTCTTTTAAATAATATAAGTATTTTTCTTGTGAAATACTGAGCAGTTTCAAACTTATTTTGCTGGAATACTATGACTTGTAAAGTGCAAAGAAGCAATGGGAACTCTTATGCCTTTGATGTAGAAGACGAAAGGGTTTTGGGGCCCAAGAGGAATTAATTGGTGCTTAACTATGCGTTAGGGACTATTTTGTAATTAGGTTTTCTACTGCCATGAAAGAAGCAGTTTCTCCAATTTAGATACCTGAATACATTTTAGCATTTATGATCTCTATCAACAAGAGTAGCTGTAGCCTGGAGGGAAATGGAAGGTGAAGCTGTCGAGGAACAGGAGGCTGCTGGGTGGGAGTCTGTGGTGATGGGTTTTTTGGAGACAGATTGGTGGCTCAGAAAAGCACTCTAAATAATTCTGGCAGACTGTAGTCAGTGATGGAGATGTGAAGAAAAGTTAAGAAAAAAAAAGTTAAGAAAAATTAAGGTTGAGAAATGGATACTCTGTCATGCAAATGTGTTTTCATGATCTCCACAGCTGCAAAACACAGAGATCCTTGGGGAGGTCACAGTAAATGTGAAAGAGATGTGGAACACAAAAGCATTCGGGGGCCACAGCAAGAGGTAAATAGTTTGTTTCACTCTGTCTTCCTGTGCTGCTTTCCCTGCTTTTCTTTTCCTCATTTAGTTACTATTTTCTTTTTTGCTGTCTATCTCTATCATTTGTCACTTGGCCTCCTTTGAGTGTCCCAATTAAAATCTAACTACACTTTTCAATTAAAAAAAAAGGTTTTCCCTACCACATTTTCCTTAGACAGTGTAATTTAGCTTACAATGTGTTTGGTTTATGACAAAATTGAATTGAAATGTTGACCCTGTGTATCAATAGTTCCAAGTTATCTTCCCACTGGCCTCTGAGTATATACATCATAGAGGTCTTTTATTCTAATCTTCTTCCTTCAAAAATTACTAACATTTAAATCAAAGCAATAGTTGCTGTGCCTTTATCTTGGATCAGCTCTTTTCTGCATGCTTTTTACATCAATTCCCTTCCATTTTGCAACTGGCTCTGCTCATGACAGGGGTTGTTTTTGATTTCTAGTTACAATTCCCAGTTCCCATGAGGCATTTTTATTCTAATAGAGAGTCATCTTTGTGAAAAGGGCGTGATTTAAATCTATAACCTCCTGCAATTACGATAGGGAGAAAAGCAATATTTTGAGTACACTCCAGTATTCAGCATGTACGTAATTCTGGGCTTCCATCAAAATGGTGTTGGGAGCAGCACAGATACTCTGAAATACAGTGTAATACATCTTTTAAATCACTTCTTTCTTCTTTTTAACTCTTGATTGGTTTGGTCTGTTTGTTTGTTTGCTTTTAAAGGAAGTCAAGAAAATTCTGAAATTCATTTGTACTATATATGTGGTATTATTTCTTTTCCAATATTGAAATTTCAGTCAGTAACAGCTTCTACTGTTCTCATTAACACTGTCAGCATGTGCGTTCAATTTGCTTTCTGGTAGACAAGGTGAGGGAGGAGCAGGCGAGACTAAAACCATGATGGAGGTAGCAATTTGGCTGCTACAGAAGGCAGCAAGATCTGTTTAAATCAAAACTGAATGACAACCTAATTTTTATTCAATTGTTTTATATAAAGTACAGACATAGCATTTTGCAACTTCCAAAAATCAAGTAGTTGAAAACGTTCCTTAATTCAGTTTCAAAAACATACACCCAAACCCCAGAAATTAAACTAGTTGCAGATATATTCCAGATAATCTTCTGATTTTAGTTCCACTTCCTGTACAGCTTCCCAGATTTTCTGCCTAAATATTATTTCACCATTTTGTCATGAATATTTCATCAGTTTGGAAAGTATTTCATGGTATTTCCACTAAAAGAAGAAAATGAAGATGCAGCAAGACATTTTATGATGGAATTCAGGGATTTTAGAGAGGTTGAGCATATTTCTCTGAGTATATTAGAACTCAAGTAATAGAAGCAAATTTCTCTTTTCTCAGTTCCAAGCCTTTTCAGCACAGAGAACCCAAGAGCTGCTTTGTTTACAGTCCTGTTCCTGCCACTCTTGCTTTTTTTTGCTGACTTGTTTGTCTGTGTCTGGAGAGACTCCCTTCACTGCTATGTTTGTTAAAAACACATGTTCACTTGTGTGTGAATGCCTACACACACTCCTATACACTGTTCTACATTCAAATCAATCCCATATATCTGAGCCATTTCCCACACTTGGGGAAATCTCATGGGACCCTACAGTTCAGTGGTTGCCCCACCCTCAGTGGCTTAGTCCTTGCAAGCCAGATTTGCTGCTATTTCAGCCATTGCTGAATAGGAGGCTCCCTCCAAATTGTTTCCTGAAATAGGCTGGATGGAAGGTAATTGTTGTGCCAGCAACTTCATCAAAGCAATTGCCTGCAGATCTCATTCACTGGGAACTTAGCTAATGGAGAACTACAGAATATTCTTTAGGACAGTATACAGAATATTTCCTATTTTAGGAAATCAAGTAAAATACAGGGATTTAGTTCTACTACTAGCCTTGCTCTTCAGTGAGCACTGCATTGTCTAAATAAATGCCACATATTTGAATGGTGTTTTATAGTAAAAATTTCAGGTCAGCTTTTCTAATTTTTCCTGTTAGGTGTCTAGTGTATTTGATAATTATTTTCATTACTTAATTCTGAAGTTTGATTGAACTACAAGTAGTGCTTAAGGATAGAGTTAGGACCCAGACAGCCAGTGTACTACCAGTTTACAGAGATATATAGATGGTCACAGTGTGTTGAAACCAAGAGCAGCATTACCTTAGTTTGCTGCAGGTAGTTCTGCTTTGGTAGACACTCCCCATGGTTTAAGGTTTCAAGAGTCTAAATCTACTCTACTACTTTTTCATTTTTGTTTTCTGCTGGAATTTTAAAAGGCTGTTTTGCAGGTTCTTCTCTTGTGGAACCCTTTTCTGTCAGCCTTTGTATATGACACACATTTTAATTTTGTATAGGGAAGTTTCCGTCCTTAGCACAGAACACTCCTTATGGCTGGATTTATGTTTTCCTCTGGCTCTCATATGAAGAAGTATTTTTGTTACTGCATGTCACAAGATAGCTTGAAACTGCTTTGACAAACAGTTATTTAACTATTTAATTTCATAAAATTGACCAGTAACTATAAAATACATACTAATCCTTGGAGCATGTCTTTTTGATGATGAGCTCTCTTTAAGTCATACCAGTAAAATAATCTGTTCTCTTGTGATTTTACTTAGCGTGGAAAAGGAAAAGTTATATTTTGTAATGATATTATCGATCATTTTGTAATGATATATCTATCATGGGTAGGGACATTGTATTTTATGTATTCATTCACTTACATTATTTTTTAGAATTTACATTTTAGCTTTCTGCAAGGTAATGAGCAGGCAGTTTTTTAAATTTTAGGTTAGATGAGCCTAGGTAATATGTTTATCTTGTTTCTTTCTAGGTTCTGTCTTTGAGAAAAAAATGCATTCTAGAGTTATGCTTATTTTTATCAAAGCCAGAAACCTCTGAGGCAGTGAGGGATTTTTTTATGCCCCATGTCACAATTTTGTGTCATTGATGACATGAAGTTTATATGGATAGTAAGAAAAAGTTTCTTCATCAACAGGGCTGTCAAGCATTGGAACTGTCCAGGCTGCTCAGGGAAGTAGCTGAGCCACCCACTATCCCTGGAGGTCTTTGAAAGATGTGTAGATGTGGTACTCAAGGACACAGTTTAATGGTGGGCTTGGCAGTGCTGGATTAGCAGTTAGACTCAATGATCTTAAAGGTTTTTTCCAGCCTAAATGATTCTATGATTTCGAGGCTGTGTTTATCTAGTTTGTCATTTAGGACAGGACTACTCCGACCTATTTGCATGTGTGGGAATTGAGAAAGGGTTTTAGACTGCCTTTGTTGCTCCCACTTGTTATTACCAGTAGAGTGCGTAGAGTATGAAGCGTGAGGAAAAGAAAGTAAAGCAATGGAGGAGGCAAAGCTGCTACTACAATGTACTGTAGACCTCTTGTAGAGTCACTGCTCTCTATTACAACCTGCTTCTCTGATAGAGGTGGTGCTCGAGCATTAGCTCCACCCTGGTGAGGCGCCAGGATATATCACATATACAAAATAGCTTACTTGTAAGAATACTTTTCTTTCCCAGAGTAGTGCAAGAAAGTGAAAGAGAAAAATCAGAGTACTATTGCTCTCTGATGATGTGATTCTTTTGGTGGAACTACTAGCTACATACTGCTCTTATTGTGTAGGTTGTGCCAGGATCAGAACTGTCCTTTACCTCATGGAAAAAGAGCTCCTCAGAAACTAAGATGGAAAGAGATATTTTTCCTAACAGAAAGAGAAATTTTCCAACAGTGGCATCTGGTTCATGCTTCCCTAGCAAAGTAAACTGTCCCATGCACAAATCTTGGTTATGTTGATCTAAAGTCTCCAGGGTTTTGACCTGTCCCCAGCAGAGAAGAGTGGCATTTATATTAATTACTCCAGCCACCTCTGTCCTTCAGTCTGTTCCACTTCTCACTGTAGCATAGCCATTACATCTTTTCTGCCCTTTCAGTAGGAATAATGATGAAGATGGGATGGGTCATTATAGCAGCACTTTACTGACTATAAGTTTCTATCCATGGACAATTTTTCTGTAAAAGTGATTCTTCCTGGAACCATACAAACCCAGATGTTGCAATGGCAGAGAAACATATGCTAGTGAGGAATGAGACAGCACTGTGGATTATCATAATTTGTTTTCCACTAGTGCTCTCAAAAAGAAAGATTAAATGCTGAAATACATGAGTCAACTCAATGGAGAATTAGGATATTACTGGCATTGGCTCTGTAGTCATTGTGTTGTGGAACAGAAGGGTGCAGGGATGGGAGGACAAATGACTAAGGAACAAAATTTCCAAGCTGAATTATAGTACTTCCTTGTAGGGAGTATTGTCTAGTTCTCCCACCAAACTTGGAGGATCCAAAGTGTTTCCATCATTCCAACTTCAGAATGATTATTTAATTGTGGAAGAGTCTTTAAATGGACCATCCTGACAGGATGCTTCAGCTGACAGAGCTGGCTTAGAACATACTTAGTTTCCTAAAGTAAAATCTAAACCATGAAAGTTTGAATGCATCTTAAGACACATAATATGAAGAAAAAACAAAAACAAAAACAAAAACAAAACCACCCCCCCCTTCCCCCAGGTACTTACTTTCAAGTTTTTCTGCATTGTTTTAAAATATATTTGCTACATTTTCTGAAGATTTTTAAGTCTTCAGTCCGGATCAGCAACAGGCAGTACTGCAAAAGACAGCAAAACAGCCCTGCATTTACTTACTGAACTCCCCAGTGCTTCAAGGCTGTTTGTACGGGCAGATATTTGTGCCAGCAGTAAGATTCTTGCAGGACTGTGCTCAGACAAGAAGTAATGTATCAAACAGAATAAAAAGAACCTATGAAACATAAATGATCTTGCCATACATTTGTTTCTATTTTTAATATAGATGGGATGTTCATAGCATCTAAAGGACTACATTTTTGGCTTCAGTACAACAAGCTGTTTTATGTACGAGCTGTATGTAATTATATTGAAAACAAACTTCACTTCAAGAACATTTTTGGCTTCGCTGTGCAATAGCACAAAGGGCCTTTGTTATGCTCTCATCAGTGTTATTTATGGATTTCAAAGGCCTTACTAAAGGACAGTTTCATCTGATGGTATTCATCCACTGACCCAAATTTAGATGTAGTGACTTATATTCATATTAATAATAATTATGAGTATGATCAACAAGACAAAGATTTCTGAAACTAGAAATGGGATCACGCTATACATTGAGACCTGGAACTGCAATATGTAGTGGTGTTTCAGATCCAAGGCTTTGAATGTGCCAGAATGGAAAATGAAACAAAAGGTTTTGCATAATTCACA
>WBMY01017036.1:268252-285645 GCA_013397315.1 Donacobius atricapilla
TCCTATTCCACTAAAATGAAAATTCGGCGAATGTGATAACCACTACATTTTTTGGTGTTTCTGCCCGGTTATTGAATTTTAACCCATTACACTATTCATACAGAGAAAAAAAAATGAAAAATGAAATGAAAATGAAAAATGAAAATTCGGCGAATGTGATAACCACTACATTTTTTGGTGTTTCTGCCCGGTTATTGAATTTTAACCCATTACACTATTCATACAGAGAAAAAAAAATGAAAAATGAAATGAAAATGAAAAATGAAAATTCGGCGAATGTGATAACCACTACATTTTTTGGTGTTTCTGCCCGGTTATTGAATTTTAACCCATTACACTATTCATACAGAGAAAAAAAAATGAAAAATGAAATGAAAATGAAAAATGAAAATTCGGCGAATGTGATAACCACTACATTTTTTGGTGTTTCTGCCCGGTTATTGAATTTTAACCCATTACACTATTCATACAGAGAAAAAAAAATGAAAAATGAAATGAAAATGAAAAATGAAAATTCGGCGAATGTGATAACCACTACATTTTTTGGTGTTTCTGCCCGGTTATTGAATTTTAACCCATTACACTATTCATACAGAGAAAAAAAAATGAAAAATGAAATGAAAATGAAAAATGAAAATCCGGCGAATGTGATAACCACTACATTTTTTGGTGTTTCTGCCGGGTTATTGAATTTTAACCCATTACACTATTCATACAGAGAAAAAAAATGAAAAATGAAATGAAAATGAAAAATGAAAATTCGGCGAATGTGATAACCACTACATTTTTTGGTGTTTCTGCCCGGTTATTGAATTTTAACCCATTACACTATTCATACAGAGAAGCATTTTATTATCAAAGTTAGACAAATTTACTATGTAATCGCATTCTTTCTGCATTTTGTCTCTTTTATTACATTTTAACTGATAAATCAACACAGTACTCATCTTCACAGATTTTCTTCTGAAGCCTGAGACGGTCTGTAGATAAATCATTTTAAGATTGACACAACTACAGTGAATTAGAACTTCTTTTTCTGGAAGAGCTCCTTCAGCTGTTGTTCAGTTGTTGCTTCTTTCTGTTGCATCAGCTCCTTGGCTCCTTTGGTCACTCCCCAGCCATCTGGCTTTGACACGGAAGGACAATATGGCCTGCCTGAAGCAGGCTTCAGATTCTCCCAGTATTCTTTTCTCGCCCTGAATGAAGAAAAATAAATCCAGGTGTTTTTTTCCCAGCAACTCATAATATTGAAGGAAATGTGGCTTAAATGACAATTGCAAAGGGTTATCCAACTTGTAAAGATTGACATTATATTTAGATATAGAAGTATGAATGAAAATACGCAATTAAATATTACATGCTTAAATAGTATCTTTCCATCTTTGTAAGGAATACTGTGAGCCAGGCACCATTAGGGCTGATTTACAATACTCTGGAAGTTTTTCTTTTTCGTTGTCAGAATTACGTTCACAGGAGCTCCTCTACTTATCCTTCACCCCTTTCCCTGCTCCTAGGTCAGCTTTGATTCTTTCAAATTATTAAACATAAAACATATAATTCTAAACATAGAATGTTAGATGCCCATATCAGGTAAGACAGCGTACTCTGTGGAACAACGTAAACCTTTGCAAAAGGTGTTTGTTCCAAGGTCAGATATACATACCTTGCTCTGACCCAGGGTTTGGTATGCATGCTCAGGTTATCACCCCAGGTACCATGTTTCTCAGAAGCTTCTGGCAAAAATCCTCTTTCAGGAGCCAACTCCTCAGCTATTGCTCGGATATGATACGGCTCAAATCCACAGCAGCCTCCAATGTATCGAATTCCTATGTCATAGGCCTTTCTTGCATATTTTTGAATGTCCCATCTGGTGGCAATTCTTGGCTCCAGACCTGCAAAGACATTCATATCTTAAGTTTCCACCATAGTCCATTCAATTTTAATCTGTTTTTTTGGTAAGAAACCATCATGTTGAAACACTTGCACTCTGTTGGCAGAAGTGGTTGTAGATGTAGACATACATGTTTGAACTGTCTGACCTAGAATCAGAATCAGTGATTCAATCTTTCTGAGGGTGAGCTTTCAGATTTTGCAATGCTCTGCTGCCCTGTGCTTGTAAGCATTCTAACCTTGCAAAACAGCACCCAGTATCTTCTGAGGCTGATCGTGTTTCCCATTCTGCAGAGCTCTTAGCTGAAGAATTAGAATACTCTCAATGTTATGGCTATATTTCCTAATAAACAATCAATACCTGGGAAAACTGATTGCCACAAACTAATCTGTGAAAAGAGAAAGCATCATCCTACTGGCACAGGAATAATACTGCTCATTATTCCTCAGAAATGTTTATTACACTTTTTTCCACAGTCGGATACTTGCAGTCAGTTGTTTCAGCTGGGATCTGTAGCTATTTCTTAGCCCACCCCTTAGTTATAATCCCAGTCATGAGCAGCTTGCTGCCTCAAAACCCCTTATTCCTTGTGGAAAGTTCTGTGCGTAGGTAAGCTAGAATGCCATCTTTATTTTGAAACCTTCTCTCCATTGCAAGTTGTGTTGAGCATTGTGATGGAATGACAAGAGCTGACAGAGTAGACTTGTGGAAGGAGAGGAGTAAAAAGGCAAAAAGAGCAAGGAAAAGCACACCTCTAGGAGCTGGAGGCACAAGAGTGGCATAACTGGAAAGAAAAAAATGGGTACTGAAGAAGAATCTTTAAAAGTAAAATGCAGAAATAAAAGAATAAAAATCCTCCCTCTTCTTAATGCAAATGCACATCTGCAGGACGTGAACCAGCATGGTTATCAGGCAAGTGCAGCATCATGTTTGAGCACTGAACACTGCTGGGCAAAGAAGCTGTGGTTGAGTTAGTAAGGCTCCAGCAACACAAAGGAGAGGTAGGACTGAAGGATGTCCCTATGTCCTGTCCAAAAAATGCCTGACATACAAGAAGTTGTTACAAAGTAGATTTACTCTAAATCCATTGTATAGTTAAGAATCAGGTTCACAAATTAAAAAGAAGAAGGAAGAAAACTAAAGATTCTTACACAGAAAATTATTAGTTGTAGAGGGAAAGATGGGGCAAAGGAAAATAGGTGGACTAATATTGCATGGAAAACTTAGATTAAGCATTTCAGAAAGCTGTTCAAATTAAAACAAGCTTTTGTACAGTGCTGCAGATATGATAGAAAGCATCAGAAGCACAAATGCATTATTATTTCCTTTTCTTTCATATATCATTTAAAAGCTAATGCAAAATTTATACAAATGATCAACAGTAAGAATAGATCATTGTGCATTCAACAACTGTATAAGCAACAAAGCTTCAGGGGAGCAGTATAGGCTGTTCCCCTGTCTTCTCCATCACCCTGTCACAATCCATGTGACCTGATGAGATGAATTCATCTGACAGCAGATGAAGTGGCTAAGCCATTGTCCATTGTATTTGAAAACTTGTGACAGTCCAGTAAAGTTCCTAGTGACTGGAAAAGGGGAAACACAACCCACACTTTAAAAAGGCAAAAAAGGAAAAGCAGAGAAATACAGACCAGTCAGTCTTACAATGCCGAGAAAAACCTTGGATCAAATCCCCTGGAAGCTGTACTAAGGCACATGCAAAATAAGGATTGGTGGCAGCCAACATGGCTTTACGGGGGGTAAATCGTGCCTACAAATTTGGTGGCTTCCTCTGATGGGGTTACAGCATTGGTGGAGAAGGGAAGAGTGATGAATGTCACCTTCCTGGACTTCCACAGAGCATCTAATACTGTCTCACACAACATCCTTGTCTCTAATGTGGAGAGACACCTCCCCAAAATTGACTAACATTTTATTTTTCCACGTCTGTCAATGCAATACTTCTCTTGGCTTTATTCAGAATTAAATATTTCTAACACAACAGTTCTTGATGAGAAAAACTGTAACGTGCTCCTAGATTTGTCCACTCAATATATCTACCCTTGGGATAATTGGGTATGCTTTCAGTGACCAGGTCATTTGTTTCTGAAACATTCTCCTCATTTAACTGGTGACTTTTCAGAGAAATTGCAGTAACACAGAAGAGAAAAAATAGAAAAATTGAAAAAGTTCTATAGAAAAATTGAAAAAGTTCTATAGAAAAATAAATACTTCTGGCATCTAATTGCTGGAGTTTGTCAATACAACATACCTAATATTTTCCTAGAAACTTAGATCTTGTTGCCCTGTACAGAGTTTATGTACTCTTCAGATATCTAAATATCCCTCTATTATTGCCTTCATGAAAACCAGGTAATTTGGTCAGTTTAACAATGATTTACCAAACAGATTATCTCCTGTCAAGCAATCAATTGCTCCTTCTCGGTTTTGAAAACACTCACAGAGCCAGCCTTCACCAATTAATTATTCATGGAAATTCTAAATGCTGAGATGTCATACAGATTGCTTATAGCACGCAAGCCAAGAACTGTAACAAACCAGAGCAAATCCTTCCATTCCCTTGATTGCTTACTGCATCTGGTTGATTTTTTTTTCTGCTTGCAATCAGAGGAACTATATGAAGGAATGAATAGAATAAATGAGTTCCTAACACTTTTAAACATTTTAGATATTTTCAGGTCTCAGACGCGTGATTACCATTTAATGAATGCCTCAGGCTTATGCCTTATTCTCTTTCCTTCATTGATGTAAAGAGAGGAATTTAAAGAAAAACAACAAGCTTCCTGAAAATCACATCTAATTCTCAGTATTTTGCTGCAAATTCAAATTGTGAATGTTTTAATAACATTCATTCTGATCTTGAAAAGAAGGGTGTATGGTATCTGAAAATGAAAAAAATTTTCTAATCAGCCTTAAAATGTTAAAGCTTATTTTGCCCTTATGTTAAAGGGCTGCTTTACTCACACAAAAATGAGCCCTAAACACACAAGTCGTGTATAAATATTAAATGGCTGAATCTTTCAGGTTTTGTAGAGTTTCTCCTGAGCATACATGTTATAGATGTCTTCTCCACGCTGTGAATTTGTTAGCAATATTAAAGTCCCCTTTCTGGTATCTCTCTAATGTCATGTACATTAGACAGTCACACTTACAAGACTGAACTATGATGAGTTCCTATAATAATAATGCTCCTATATCCATTTTACTGTATTGTACATTAAATCCTTGCACAGGTAAACATAGGCCTTGTGGGATAGATGTCACAACCCAGAAAAACTGAGGTTTTCAGTACATTTGCTTTCTGTTTGGACAGTTTACAGCTGTCCTGAACAGGGTCCTATAGCGTGAGGAGGAACATTTTTAAAACTAAATTAGATAGTGACATTTTAACCCGTTTCATTATAATTACACATTGAGTCACATGCTGCAATACTGCCGAAGTATTATCACTATATGGATGATCTTTACTCCAGTATTACATTTTGATCTGCCTGGAAAATGCCAGGCAGGATAACTAGGACTCATTGTATTGAATGAAAGGACAACTTGCAGCTTCAGCTGTACTAAAAGCTGGAGGGGGGGAAAAAGCCAGGAACGACCAATAAAGCAAACCAACCAACCACCACCAGCAAAAAAAGATACCCTTGTCTTACCAAAGGGAAATTCTGGAAGATCAATAAACCCCTGCTTTCCACAATCAGGTGTATGGAAAGCAAGTGGCTGGCACATCAGGTGGGCTTTCAGTTTAGCGGCCTGCAAGCCCTCTTTCATCAGCCTCACAGTTTCGATGGAAGTTTCTGGATCAAAATGGCAGTTGACTCCAACTATAGAAGCACCTAGGAAGAGGAAGGTAACTTCAAGTCACAGCCCCCCAGGAAGTGGGAGATGAAGGTTCCACAGCACTCTAGAAGCAGTGCTGTCCATCTTTACGTCGGTGTTCAGAAAACAAGGTGGCTGTGCTAGAGCCAGACACAACTCTCCTAAGGTTGATCATACCATTTACATCTCAGCTGTACTCCTCTTTACCTTTCTAAGGAAGAATCACATCTTCTATTCTCCTACAGATGTTTTTTCTTACAGTGCTTAATCAGTGAAGTCTGATTACATAAAGCCAGACATGCAAACTGATAGCAGCTTCCTAACACAAGTTCTAACTTTAGATTTCAACTAACAGGAAAAGAGCAGTTTGGAATAAATACATAAACCTGTGTGTCTTCACTCATCATTCCCTTGATTAATTTCTTCTCCCCTTCCCCTTGTCCTGTAGAAAAGAGCCTTTGATAGGCAAAATTATTAATTTTTTCATCCTCTAATTCTCCCATCTTGAGCTTCAACTGTGTGCAAAAACAAGAACAGAGAATCAAAGGCGGCTTTGTGCTTGTGATTCTAGAATTTGGGGATGGGTCTGCAATGAAATTTGAGCAGGTTTAGGATTTTGCTGTATTCAGTATCAGTTGTCTATGGCTATTGCTCTCACCCATTTCATACTGATTATCAAGGATTTCACAGCTGTATTTCCATATGTTTTTACAAGGAAGTACATATAAAATCTTTTCTACAGAGTCAACACTCTTATCAGATATAACTGGGAAGCTACCTACTTGGTAGATACAAGATACACATCTATTTATTTCAATAATTAGGGAATTTTATTCCATACTTTTAAAGGGTGCATTAGAACAGATTCTTACCAGCCTTTACCAGCTGGACAGCACATTGTCCAGGGGACACTCCATGCATGTCTCCTTCTGGACCAATGCACATCGTAGCTGCAACTGGCTTTCCAGATTCTTTTAGAACTTCAACTGCCCAGACAGCCTCTTCAACATGTTCAAAATACTGAAAGATATTAAAAATAAAATTAGGCTATTTTGTTTCTCAACAATGAAATACAAAAATATTAATCCAGACCCCAAGTCCACCATCAATACAACGATTTGATTCTTTTCTAATTTATACTAATATAATTCAACTGAGTTTACTGGCCACACAGTTAAAAAAGGATTTTTCGAAGTGAGTAAAAATAAATTTAAAATAATGATACTTTTGTTTCTGAGTAAGAATGCCCATATGGGAGGTTAATCAAGGATTAACCCAGGAACTACTGACAAGTAGAAAAGTCATCTTAGGTTGCTTTCCATATACCGGAAGAAATAGGGATTAGTCAAGATCCCATCAACATTTTCTCTTTGTATCAGTACAGAATTTTACTTGACTGAGGTAGAAATTGAGCTTTAAAGGTCCTATTCTAGAACACCTGCAGATGTTGGTGGGCATTTAGAAAAATAACTGATAATATGGGGATAAAAGCGCAGCAGAAAAACCAGACATCTTAGAAGTTAACTCTGTGACAGTTGAAGGCATGTACTTTTTTTTTACAGAATTACCTCTGCAATTAGGAAGTCCACATTCTTCTTCATAAAAACTTCCAGTTGCTTTTGAAAGGCTGCTTTAACCTCTGTTTTATCCTTGCAGCTTAAGTAAGATGGTGTTTGACTGACTCCTCCAGCCACTAAAGCATCACCTTCATTAGCCACTTCTCTTGCAATGTCACAAGCAGCTTCATTCACTTTGTGGCACTGTGTGAATATAGATTCGGTTAGTTTTATCTTAGCAGAGGTATGCATATCATTTCAGAACAGCAGAAGGACAAAAATATTCAAAACTCATAATGGCTTTTTCATCTCTTTTTTTTTAATTTAAATGAAATGTAATTAAAATCATATGGATTTCTAAGTAATATTGATTAGGAAGACAAGATTCTTTCAGTAACAAACATCAGGAAACTAATTTCTTGCCTCCTCTAAGCTATCATATTATCAAACACTACAAAATACATTACTTTTAATGGATCTTACACAAATAGCCTATAAAAAGCAAGTATTTGGTGTGAAATGGAAATTTCTTTGCCTCTTAGAGAATTAGTTAGTTACATCTAAGCACATGCTCTCATTCTGAAATTTGTGGGTGGAAAACAAAATATATGGGAATTTCAACTTTCCTTTTTTTAAATGTACTTTAGTGTTCTGATAATTAACATCCTCCACCCCTGATATAATATTCATACAGGGTTATTTAAGATATTTTTAAAAGATATAATTAATTATGTGATGTTAAAGTTTTCAACTTAAATAAAGGGAAAATACTATTAATTAATCACCTAGACTGAAAGTCATATTCCTTCTATACCTAAGTTGAGATGACTAGAACAGCTTTTCAAAAAGATGTGAAACTGAGAAAAATAAGATCTAGGAAAAATAACCATTATTTCTGGTATTCAACAAGTATTGTTTATAGCAGGTTTCTCTGCAGTCCATAGACTATTTAGAATCTCCATTGTTTTCTCTCAGCTGAAGTTTTACATTGCTGCCCCAAAAACCCCAGCTGATTTTTAAGGCTGTTACTGACAGGTTGTCTTCCATTTGCATTTGTGTATGGGTACATGTCTGGGGACTCTGAGAGGTGGAACCCTAAATGATTACAATCATGGAGGAACCTGATACTAGAACTGACAAGAAATAGATTTTGAGAGGCTGGATGTAATGCATTCCCAATACCAGGTGCTCTCCAGGATTTATAATTTTGTATGTCAGCAAGAATTGAAGCATGGCTTGCTCCAGAAGTATTGGTTTTCTGGGACTACCACTTCAGACATTTCAGTGTTGCATCTATTGAATGTAGAAGGTACAGCATTTCAGATAAATTTGGTCATGTAACATTTTGATATGACCTCAATTAACCCTCAGGTGTTTCCCTAGTTTCCAGAATGTCCCAATTTCTGGGTGAGGATATCTTCCAAGATACAGAAATTCCTTCTGACCTGAACCACAGAGAATTTCCTCTAATTTGCAGAAGATAAAATGTAAAGTAGGAACGAACAGGACCAGCGAAACCACTCAATGCCAAACCTTTTCGTCTGAAAGGAACTATATAGAAATGTTTGGCCAGGAATTCCACAGGACCTTGGGCCTGTGTCTAGTAAACACACGCAGCATCCTATAGTTCCTCTGTGTAGGAGGTAAGAAAACACTGACATGGTACTTCTGCTGATGTAACAGATTAACTTCACATGAGAAAAGGGAATATCGACTACAGTGTATAGCTTGGATTCTTTTGGTTGCTACTTAATGAAGATGTGGTTCTAAAAACATTTTGTTCTCATATGCAATTCATAATTCTCTAATATTCTTCACCATTTTTACAGCTCAGATGTTAAAACACTTCTGTTTTTTCACTAGTTTTGCTCTCTGTGCATTTAGTACTCGCTATAATCTTCAAATCAACACTCCGGTAAACCCATCTTCTCAGATAAAAATACAGAAAAAATACAATGTGGGCATTCTCTTTGCTTCTCTCATCCTTACCCAATTTTGTGTTTGATTTTTGCTCTGGTTTGGGGTGTTTTGTCACTTCACCTTGCCTTTTTTTGCAAACTCTGAAATTTCATCATCTCATTCTCTGGTCCTCAAATATACCCAAAATTGTTAGGACGGACTTGATAATCTCTCTGCTAAACCTTTTGAAATTGATCAAGTTATTTCAAATCTCCATCAAAACTGTTTTACTCACACTTATTTTCTCAGCTACATAATTGCCCCTGTTCTCTAGTTTGTCCTCACTGGCATAAAAGGTGAAGGTCTGCAGAACGTTGGATCCAGCTCTGAGGAATTCTCGGTGAAGCTGACGAACTGCAAATTAAGAGACAAAGTTATTACTGTGTTATCCAGTGTTTATTGATGTAATGTTACTGTAAAATGAGTAACATTGTGCTCAGTAGAGGACCCATTATGTGAAATTAGAAACAGTACTCAAGTCTGCATAGAATTTCTTTCTTCTCACCATCAAAATATTAGGTAGAAAACGTTCTCCTTTTCTTCTCCTCTGACAAGAATGACTAAAGATTTATATATAGTTTAGATGCAGATTCAGATTTGCCTGCCACCTTGCCTATCCTCTATTTTCTGCAGCCTTTCAGATCTCGCAGATATAGAGTTTTATAGAGCTTTTTTTATAGTGATTTAGGAAGGGATATCAGATGCCTGACAAAAGAACATGAACGCATAACAAGGAATGCCAGACAAAAGGTTCTTCAAATAAAAAAACTGTCTTCTCTTAGCTTCTATGCTATGAAGAAGAAAACAGAAGAAAGTATCATAGCAACAAATTAAGGGACAAGATGATAATTATATGGAAGAATACAGTTTCATTGCCTCCTCTTTTTTGCATTTTTGAGTTTTCTCCCCCAACAAAGCTTTATAAGATTCTAGTCAGCCAAAATCAAAACTCTATTTTGCTAAATACATCCTTAATTAAAAGATTTGTTGCTCCAGAAAAGTGACTCACAACACAGAGTTAATTCTTCCCATATGTCTCCACATATGATGATTTTACTATATAGACAACACTCCTTTTAAATGAAAGTTTATCATTACTTTTAACAGATAAATTTCTTACATCAAGATTTTGGGAAAAGGCTCTGTAATGGTAGCTGTGCCTTTCTGGCTGTAAGCAGTACACTGCAATTGCCACAGCAGGAACAGAACAGGAACTGTCAATTGATTTTATATATATACCCACGGAACAATAATTACAATAATTGCTAGAATGATACTGATCATGTAAAACAGAGTTAAATGCTCAACAGCTTAGAGCAAATACAGGAATTCCCTACACGTTGTACACAAGATACGTATTACCTACACACACAAGAACACTGCAATTTCTGTGGCAGATGTTTAGAAAAGTTTTCCTGAGGTCCTAGTTTATCACAACTCATTGTCTACAAACACAGTTGGTGTCATTAAAAAAATATGCATATTTGTCATGAGAGTAAAATTACTCATGTATGCTGCAACAAACACAGCTTTCTATACCAGAGAAGATCAAACAGCATTTTGTGTTGCTAGAACCAACCTGCACAGATGCAGGCATGTCTGATTTCAATGAAGGATCAGTAGTGTAGTGTCCCTTGCTTTCCTCTACTGGTATAGTATTTTATTTCTAGTTGCCACCTTGGGTAACTACAAAGTGCTTCTTCCCCTACTACACAAGTGATTTAACACAGTGCTTCTTTGCCCACCAGTCACAAAAATCTTTTTAGGAACATAGGTTATAGCAGAGCTACTGTTCAAAAAGTTCTGGGAATCTGCTGGAATGCCTGGGAGCAAATTTCATTTTTACATCTTTATGAAGAAACAAAAAATTGTAGTGCTGGAAATATTCTTTTTCCTACATCATAACAATAGGCCACTGATCCCCCCCCAGAATGGCTGTCTTTGTATGTTTCTAGTGTTTGGGGTTGGGGGGGGGTTGTTTGCATCTACAAATATTTTCAAAAATGCTCAATGACGTTTCGATACTAGATCATTCCTAGGAGAAGGACTGAGATTTATATGAATATGGATGGTGACATAAGTAGGAAAATGAAATATCATCTAACACATATGATTAAGGAACTTCAAACCCCAGAATATCAGGTATGTGAATAGGAGGCATGGGATACACTTTGAGGGAAACAATAGTGTTATGAGTATCAGCCTGAACCTCATTCAACCTCAGGCAAATAGGCTTTACCAGTAGAATACGCTGTCGTTTTTATCAAACCCACAGCACTATGCAATATCAAAAACCCAAACCACTCTGTAGTTTACCTGTGTGACATCCAGCATGTTTCCTCCAGCATTTGAGAAAATGGGAATAACAGTCACATATGATGCTAATAGTATTAATAATTCAATGCATTTTAGGAGTCAGATGTATAACACCAATTTTTCATTTAAATCCATCATGAGTTGGACATTCATATAAAACACATACATAAGCTGTGAGGAGATAGGGTCAATAAGCACCCATGCATAGGGCTCACTACAGAGCAATACCTGATCTGCCTCAGAAGAAAAACTTAGATCTCCTAATTTCTACAATTATCAGTCTGGCAAATCTCCTCTTTTGTAATACCGTTAATGGCCTTGAACTAACTTTTTATTTTCTTTTATTCCTTGCTGCCTTCTCAGAACTTCCTTCCTTTTCCTTTCCTTATAAGGACAAGAAGCTCAGTGGGTTTTTACACCCACTGGCTCCACCAGTTGCTCCTTGTGTTCTGTTACATCTGGTTTTGAGTGAGCAGGACCAAAACGCAGTAATGGAGGGAAAGCAGCCCCACTGCACAAAAAGAAATGAACACATCTGCCATGAAGGGTGTAGTTATAAATAGCTTACAAGAGACACGTGCAGAGCGTTGAGGGCTTTTGAGGTGCAAAAATAACAAGCAAAGGGGAAATAAAGAGCATGGGACAAGTGTTATGAGTTGTAAGATGGAGCATGCAGGGGCAGAGAGAGGTAGGCCTGGAGAGAAATATAGACGTGATGGAATGTTGCTGGGAGATGAGAGCCAGCAAATTAGGTCATTAATCCTTAAATCTTTCCTGGAGGTCTGCATTATCTAAAGCTGCCCACAACCCTAAATTTGGGATGCTAAGTGACACATAACTGACATTTGAAGGCTGAGAAGGATTAGGCTGTACAAATAGGTGAAGTGTACAAAGCAATGTAACAGACAGAACTAAGATATCTCTCCTTCTGCTCCTCTTCCTTCTTCGGTATAGCAGAAAAAGACTAATTTGGAATGGAAAAAACTTTAAAAATATATTTTCCCCCAGGATATTCTGAATTGACTTTTGGGATTAACTGCACATCATACTACTAGGGCAAATGCTTTCTTGTAATGAAGCATGCATAAATAGATAATACCATCTGCTCCTGCACTATTTATGCTGAACATTACAGCCTTTACACTGGAAGGCATAGAATGGTTGCTCACTTTTTCTCTGTCCCCTTTAAGAGAGTTACTCTGTTAAATCTCTATTGCAATTTTTAGGTTCCTATCAGGTTTATTTTCCCCATTTTAGAGTAAAGCCAGAAACATTAAATACTCCCATTACAATGTTCATTGAAAACTGCAATTTCTCTGAAAGAATTAATAAAAAACTATTTTAGTGTAAAAATAAAAATAATGACTAGAACAAAACAAAACAGATAGTTAACTGCAGAATTCCTTTTCACTAGATATTTTAAATGACAAGATTTAATTGATCAGTGCAAGGACAGACTGGACAAATCCATGAGAGAGAAACCACTGAATGCTATTAAACACAAATGTAACCATATCTATATCAAAAAGTCCCTGGGATGCAAGTTATTGAAAACTGGGGGAGCATTCTGAAGATACATCAGTAGATGTTTGCACTTCTCATATTCTTATCCAGCCAACTTCTTTTGGTCAGTGTTAGAACAAGTAAAACAGGTAAGATAAGCAGGTTTTGGGCTGTTCTTAATGTAATTCTACAGTGTCAAGGAACATTTTTGTTTAAAAAACTTCCTATATATATTTATTATTTAGCCAACCATTACACTGTTTACATTCACTATAGGAATATGATTTCCCAGTAAAACTGACCTGCTTCTGGGTGTTCTACAGTTGCTTCAGGAGTCCAAGGCCCAGCTTTTACATATCCCCTTTTTTCAAGAGCAAAGACAAATCCCCCATCTCCGATCACAATTTCTCCAACATCCAAACGTTCTAGAATACCCTGGAGAAAGCATGAGAGCCATTTAACAATTACAGTTCTTCAATTTGATGGCTGTTTTCTGTACTTGCAAGGCAGACATAAATATCTGTAGGGTAACAGAAATATTTTTGCCACAATAATAAAAAGTAATAAATTTCTTTCCTGAAATTCTAATTAAAGAATGGTAGATGTGTTCTTTTGCAGCACAAGGCTTTAATATGCACACACATATTATGTGTAAGACTTCTCATCAGTTATGTTGTATTCCAGAGATTGTTCCCAGAACTATAAGTCAGTGGTCCAAATCTGTTCCTATGAAAACAATTTGCCATCTCAAATTCTCCTGTAAAATACATGCAAAACTTCTTAAAATAAAACACTAGGATCACCAATCTCTTTATTAGTTCATTTGGTCTCTAGCTCCCAATGTCACTGTGGCAGAGCCTTACCACAAGCAGCTTGTGACACCAGATGGCACAACAGGCATTACAGAAAAGTAAGCATGCAACAGTTTCATACCAACAAGCTGACTTGTAGATTCTGACAATACTTTCACAGGCCTGGGTTTGCTTATCCAGATTCACAAAATGAAATAAATTTGTGTTTGTATTGCACAGCCCTGAAATGTTTTAGAGTGCCAAATCAGAAACCTTACAGAACCTCAAGCAAGATTAACCTTGCTTCTCCCATGAACTTCATGATAACACAAGGACAGTGGCAATCATTTTTTGTAAGACTGAAAAACATGAAGACAAATATTGGTTTCTCCTAAAATACCTTACATTTTTATTCCTTTCATTGCTTCATTGACTTGTTCAAAAATTCTAAAAATACCTTGCTATTAGAGTAGGATTGATTTCTACTATTGGATGGCAACCGTAATTCTGTCTATATTAAAAAGTAGTTGAATGAAGACTACATATATGAAGGTAGTGGGTACAGGATAAGAATTAATCCAAGGTAAGACTGAAATTTCCATCCATAGTTTTTCTGATGGTGCTGGTATTTCAAGAGAAATTTGAGAGAGTAGGAAAAAGAAAAGCCTTATGGAAACAGAGTTTCTAACAATTACCCTTCAAATCAGTAATTATCTTTATTGATAATTTCCTTTTCATTATTATCTCAATAATTTCCAATAATACAATTATTAATATTATGTCATATACCCAGCAAAGACAAACACTTATGACATCTCAGCACTGTCATTTAGGCAGAACAAGTCCAACAGTAAGGAGAACTGTGCCAGCTGTGCCAGTTTCAGCCAAGCACAGCACTGTAAGGCTTCCTGGAGGCTACAAAGCCTGGCTAAGAGCATCACCTACTTTTGCTGAGGCACTGGTATTCTGCACATTGCAGCAGAATATCAGGACTGGTCTGTACACTGCTGCTGTGCAGAGCTTTGTAAATCTCTGCATCAGATTCCGTTGCATACTATGGATGTGCCAAAATATTGACTGATTAACTTTAAAACTTTAACAAAGTGTGCAAGTTTTTAATCTTTGTTTCCACAGAACCAGGGAGAAACAATTTTAGCCTAGATGTCAGGAGGTTTTTGTAAAGACTGTGCTTGCAACAAACTAACTTTCATTCATGACAGAATGCCTCAAATGGGACCCGCAAAAGCTCAAAGCTTGAGTCTGTGCTTCCTCTGTTGGCCAAAGAATCTTTTGTAGATGAAGCCTGCTTCAGAAATTTAATGTACAGAGAACAAGTGTGCAGAAGAAAAAGAAATCTTTAACATCAAGGTAGCCTCAGCTTTGGTTTTAAACTGAGGATTCAGTAATAGACACAAAATGACATCATATAAAGGTATTATATTTATTATTATATTATGTATGTATTTAAATGTACTACAACAGAACTTTCTTTTATCAAGTCACTCATAGTATTTAATAGCAGTCTTTTGTCACAGTTATGTTTCTTTGTGAAGTGCAAATCTTAACTTTTGACACACAGAAGCAACATAAGCCATGTTTGAATAGACCATGGCACCTTAACATATTGTGATATATTAAGTCTAGCACCAGGGTATCTAATGGCAGGAGAGATAAATACAAAGCACAAAATACTTATTAAAAACTTAGTTTGTCAATTCATGCTGGATTCAAATAGAAATAATATTATAGCAAACTTTATTATAGGTCTGATATCTTCTCTTCGCAACATTTTTACTTTATACATTGTGCAAAACACCCCCTATTTAACCACCATGCAGCTAACCAAAGTTCAGCATCAACATGTGTTTTTTTTTTCAGAAACCTACAGCTGTGCACTCCTGTCTAATCCAGATCAAAATGTCACTGTTAGGTGATCTGGTAGGAGACAAATCTGGTGATAAATTGCAGAAAACTGTTTGTGTGAAAAGCTACCCAAGGCTTTTATTGAGCCATCTTTTGCTGCTTTACTTTTACTACTGTGAATGAAGTTGCACCACATGGTCCATACGCCTATACATGGAAAGTGTGAGTGCAAATGCCTCTATGAAGATATTCCTACCATCTTTAGGCATGTAACTGTACCGTATAAGTGAAAAGCCTGCTTGGTCAACCTATAAACCACTTTTCATCAGTGGACCGAAAATAAATCTTGAAACAACAATTCATATCTCAAGCCCCCAAGAAGAAGTCCATTGCTTGTAGGGGGAATTTAGGACAGTTTTCTTCTGCTAGGTTTGAAATTAGGTGGTATATGACAAAAATATAAAAAGCAGAACAAATACCCCCACCTTCTACCTGTAGGACCTACAGCTCATAGACTTCCTCCCGTATCTTTCTGCTCTTTTGCTCTACACATAAAAATTAGTAAAACCCATTCTGAGAAAGATGTGCCCTATTAATGGCAATAGCATCCTTTAAAACAAAAGACAGAATACATGATTTTGATGACCTTCTCAAGCAGCAGTGCAGGGTACCAGTTCTGATGTACATCAGAGAGTTTGACTTAGATATTGCTCATAGCTGTGCCTTAATGGCCTGAACGGCTGGTGCCTGGATAACTTTTTATACTGACTTATTTCTTTAGCTAAATGGGGGAGCAGTGGGCATGCATACATAGGAGTCTGGGTTGATATTATAAACACCGGTCATATCCAGCAATCTGGACCTTTTAAATAGGCCAGGCAGGATGCTGGAGACAGAAATCTCATGCAATGACAGTTTATCCTTAAAATATTTGTGATTTTAATTTGTAGTGTGTTGCAAGTCCTGCTTAATCTGTGTATCAAATTAACATTATGCTAAATTGTTTTGTACTCTGGCAGCTTTGTTCAGAGAAACAAGGATTATTTGGGCTGTGACTGTGCTAAGATCAATCTCATTTATCTGTCTCCTAACGATGCCCAAATACCTTTTAAGACTCAATGCGGAACAATTATTGCGGCTTTATTTTAGGTTTCCACAAGCTCACCTTACCTGCAGAGAGAGATACCGAGCACCTTAGCGGGAAGTTAACCGGGGAGGGCCGTGCTAGTCAATCAAGGAGCATGTCCCCTGGAAGAGCCCGCGGGCACAGCCGCGGAGGCGGGAGGCTCTGCCCTGCGCCGGGCTCCCGGCCGAGGGGTCGCGGCTCCCGCGGCCGTGGGGAGGAGCGGCCGGCCCTGCTCGAGGGAGGGAGACGGGAGATTTACCCTTTTGCCCTGTTTCGCGGTCTTCCTGATCGGCAGCATCTTCTCCGCCCAGGGACGCTGGCTGCCCGGCTGTGCCCCGACGGCTCGGCGCGCATCTCAGCTCTGCGGGCGCTGCGGCCGCTGGTTTATAGCCCGAGGGGGAGGCGGGTCTCTGCGGGCAGCGCTGAGGGCGGCGTTGCCGCCCGGCCCGGCCCCTGACCCCGCGGGCCGCGCTGGTTCGGCCGAGGCTGTCCCATCGCCCGGTCCGTCCCCGGGCTGCCCCCGGGGCTGCCCCCGCGCCAGGGGCGGT
>WBMY01017036.1:285675-311157 GCA_013397315.1 Donacobius atricapilla
CCAGAGGACGAGAGCCGGCTCCGGCTGCCTGGATGCGCCGCTCCAGCGCCGGGGCACCTGCGGCCGGGAGCGGCCTCTCTGCGCCCCGCATCGCCGCGCCAAAGCCGGCACCGGCCCGGGGTGCGTGGCTGGCCTGGGGTAGCAAGGTCCCTTCTGTTGTCTTCCGGGCCATACCGATAAGCAAATAATGACCGGTTTTAACTAGCAGGACCAAACATCTGGGTGAACTGCAGCTCACTGGGAAGGTGGACCCCGGATTCTTGCCAGGCTCCTAGGCAAAGGTTTGAAAAAAGCTGAAAGGCACTTGAGGAGATCTCAAATCCACGGCAAAGAAGAGCTGTTAAAAAAGTGTTTATGCTTGACCTTGATTACCAGGTGCCTCAGAATTCAGTGGCGGAGCTGGTGTGTCCCACATCTGGCTGTTAAACAGCTTACTGTTAACTTGCAAAAATTAATATATAATCAGAAAAAATAATCCCTGCATATGTGTGGTGCACCAGAACACACGTGTTCCCACTTATTTTACTTTTCATTCTCCACCTCCTAGTGTATAAGCACGGTGCATATTCCTCTTGCAATTGCATTTAAAATGTTATAAGCTCTTCATTCATAAGACATAAAACCAGTTGCTTTTATTTCTGAGTGGAAGAGGTAGAAGACTAGTTACACATTAGAAAGGCCGTTGCCAGAGAACTTGAAAGTGTACAAGGAGAGGAGAGATAAAACTGAGTATTGATTAACCGTCCTGAAGGGAAAGGTGCTGTGGTTTCATGGTAGTCTGTACTGCTACTGTAATAATATGTCCTACTTTGTCTCACATCCAAAAAAATTACTTCTTAAAAATTTGTGATAAATTTCCATGTGTAGCTTGCTGCTTGGCTGTCTTTGCATGAGGCAGTAGAGAGGAGGATCAGTTGACTTGCAGAAGAATAGGTCTGCCTATGGCAGCAATTCTGGTTTATGCTGGATTCAAGTTTTGAGTAGTGAAAGTAAAGTGAGGCGTAGTGGGTGTGGGCCATTGACAAAAACCTGTTTCTATAATGTTTTGTCTTAAGCAAAGTTGGACATGTCAACTCTGGGAATGCCTCAGTTGTTTAGAGCATGGTGCAAATAACACCAGGGTTGTGAATTCAATCTCTGCTTTGGGCCATTTACTTAAAAGTTGGCCTGGATGATCATTGTGGGTACCTCCAACTCAGAATGTTCTCCGAATCTGTGAACATGGAAAAATAGACAGCACATGAACATAAGTACCAAGCTTAGTTCTTCATGAACACATACACTGATGTATTCTACTGACATTGGTTTTAGAAATTTATTGAGGGGTCTTACTGAGTAATTATTTTTTAAAGCTTTTTTGTTGCACATACGGCACTTTGGGAAAGTCAGGTTTTGACATTATCATGTTAGGTATCAGCTTCTTTTTGAGAAATAGCATCTATATATACAGGTATATTGGATAATTAATATTTAAAGTTGCAAGTGGAAGCAAGCTTGTTTGGTTGTTTTGTGGGGTTTTTTTTTTCTTTCTATTACTATTATTCATCAACATGACCCTCAAAGAGCTTTTACTTTAGAAGTGGATATGATAGGTTAGGTTTTAATCCATTTGAGTAAACTTCCAAGAAACCCACATGTATTATGGCTGAAGCCATAAACAAATGAGATGGGGAAAAGTCCAAATGCCTTTTTCTAACTGTCGGTATTTTTTTTTTTTTTTTAGTAGAGATGCCTCATCTCCTTCCTTAGGGAAGGATAGAGCAGACACAGTGATCATCGGAGGTGGTTGTGTTGGTGTGAGTCTAGCCTATCACTTGGCTAAAGCTGGCTTGAAGGATGTTGTTCTACTAGAAAAATCTGAGCTCACTGCAGGATCTACCTGGCATGCAGTAAGAAATGTTTTGTTCATCTCTCAAATTAATAGTAGTTCGTGTATATAATAGTGGTGGAAGTTTCATTGCCTTTTTATTACCCCACTTCCTTTCCTGCCATTGCTGACATTACATAAAATCTTGGAGGAGCAAAGATAACAAATGTACACTGTGAATTTTTAAGCCTGAATATTTGTCTGCGTTCTAAGGAAAAGAACTAAAAAGACATACATTTAATAATGCCAGGATAGCAACACATCATTTAATAATGTTAATCACATGGTCATACTGGTTCACAATGTGCATTTAGGTAATTACAGGTTTTCTGAATTTATATCAGGAGTAAATAATGCTAATAAATTAAATAAAATGTGCCACAATAATATGGCGATAGGTGCTTTTCCCATTCATTTCCAGCTATTCTTAACTGAAGTTGGGAGATCGTTATCTCTGTGTGTAGCAGCACAAAAGAGCAGAAACCCAACAGTTTGGTGTCTCTAGATCTACTCTGTTAATACAATGGAGCGTTTATGCAATGATCTACCTTTCAGGACCTAATTAAAGAGGACAAATTAAGACTCAGCTGTATTATATTTTATTTGTATTCTCATACTTCTCCCAGAGGATGAAGTCTGAAGTCTACAATGCTTCCTCTTAGTGCAGATGTTTTGTGGTTTTGGGGCTTTTGGAGAGGAGAATAGTAAAAAGTGAAATTAAAAAAAAAGTCACTGCCTGCAGTGTATAAGTAGTATATACTTAATTTTACTTGCTTTTCAATAAACAATGCAAAAGAAGACATGCTGTATGTAGTAAGAAAAACAACATTCAGTAATTGTATGTCTTTGAGACAGTCATACAACAGTTTGACAGGGCAACATCATGCAAAGTGTCAAATTTTGTGTATGGAATCATAACTACAGAATATTCAAAGGATACTTTGGCATAAGTACAGGAGTGAGGCACAAACTGAGTTCTATTTGCCCAATGCATACAGAAAAGAATATGTTTGTAAAAAACAATAGAAATCCCCTAATTCAATAAGGAACCAGAATCATGAATGGTATTGTTACTGAATATTTCCTTTTTTCTTGTTGTTACACTCTTTCACCCTAACTTACTGCTCCTAACAGTGTTAAAGCAACCCTTCCTCCAGTACTTTTGCCCACACTTCTCAGTGAGTGCAGCATTGAAGCCCTGAGTGAGGGCCATTTTCAAAGGTAAGGAGGGACCTGGAGCTCAGCAGAGAAATTGCCTGCGCTACCACAATTGAGAGAGCTGCCCCATGACACCTATTAGAAGCGTTTTTATGCAATTAACACAGCAAGACACGTAGTTATGGGCCTTGTTAAAATGGATAACTACGTGGTATCTTTTCATTGTCTTGTCTCTTTTCATTGAACTCTGTATTAGAGGACTTCGTCTGAAGATGAAAAAGTTGGTGATGTCTGTTTCAGATGAGTAGAAAGACCAAAACTGTGACTGTGAGTTGTTATACCAGATACTGTGTATTTATCCGTGAGTTCCTCACAGTGATACAGTACTAAATACAGATGATAATTATATGCACTGTTAAGACGTGAAATGGCACGTAGCACATTGCCTGCAAACCACAAATGTTGCAAGTCTGGTTCAGTCGGACTGCAAAGCTGCACTATTCCACATTTTACCTCTTTCGCTGTCCAGGAAGTCCTGCCAGAGCTCAGGATTGTCTTTCAGATAATTCATATTCCTGCTGGTGTTGCTGCCAAAACTTCTACATCTCAGGTCTGAGATAACTTTGGCTGATTTTCATGTGTGCTACTAAACAGCACAACAATTACGCACGTTTTTGTATTACCAGCTATGAAAAGGCATAACAGAGCAAGTCATTATATGTTTTATTATACTTTTTCTTGCTACATGCCATTGATTTTGCTGCTGCGTGAAGCACAGCACAAGTCAAATAATAACTTGTTACAATTTGGTCACACTTGCAAGAAGATAGAATTTAGTATATAATTCTGTTAATAACATTTTCCTCCAGAAACCTAATTTAATAATGGCATTAGAATAAAATGTGAATCTGATTGAAATAGAACAAAACAGATACATGAACATTTCAACATTTAAAAACTTCAACTATAAAAATGCTTTAAAACATTTGTGTCAATTCTCACAGCAAAGTGGCCATTCATAAAATTATTTTTCCAGATCATGTTTATGTAAAATAACAACATCTCTTAGAAAAATGGAGTAAAGCCCGGAGAAAATCTCCTTCAACTACAAGAATGGTTCGCTTTGAAATTTAGGAAAACATGTAGATGTGTTGGGAAGCCAATTGGGCGAATTCATGACTGACTTCCAGAGAAAAGCATAGTATACTGGCGATAGAGCAGGAAAAAAGCTGCAAATCGGACAATTTAGAAAAGTTACCTGAGCATGTGAAGGTGAGGTTGGAAAGGCAAACCTCAACTAAATTTAAGATTTGTAAGGAAAATGAAAGGCAACAAGAACTGCTTCTACTGCTGCATTGATAGTAAAAGGCTGAAAAATGAAAATAAGTAACTGTTGCTGAGTCAGGGGAGTAATTCAGTCACAGAGTACGCTAATAAGGTCTCGGTGCCTTCTTGCCTCAGTTTTCTCTGACAGAGTTTCTCAGGCCTCTGGTTTAAAGAAGAGTGACTGCTGACAGTGGATGAGGGCCAAACCAGTGATTACTGGAGTAATTTGGCACATGCTCCTGTGTTGGAGCAGACAGGTGTTGCAGTGCACCCCCACACCCGAGCAGATGTCCCCATACTAAGAAAAGAGTTTAAGCCCCACCCTGAACTTTTCAACAAGAAGAACCAGAAACTTCTATGCTCCCCCCTCTATAACTGGCCCAGTGCCAAGACAAAAGCACCTGTTGGACCCTTGAGCTGTTCCTCAAAGAATGGAGCTATTTTCTATTGGGCAGCAAGCCAAAATTCTCTCCTAGACCTTTGAATACTCACATGAGAGCTTGAAGATTCTTGGGGCATTTTTGGGGTGTCTTAGCAGAAGCAAGGGGCCTCCATGCACTGTGCAGGGCTTTTATTCTTTTGTTCTATATAGTTTAATAAACTTTTTTACTTTTTCAGAACATCTCCGATCAGCTGTCTCGCTAATTATTCTTCAGCCATTTCTGGGAGGTTGCTGGCAGCCCTCAGAGTGTGATGAATCTCCGTGGGGCTGATAACACACTGGCCTTGCACAGAAATTCATCAGACAGGCAGATCCAAAAATGCTGCTGATTCATTGCAAGGCCACAGATGTATTACATTTGAAAGACTATTGTAATTGGTGGAGGTGCCATGGGCATAGTATGCCTTTTTCTAAAAAGCCAGAGGACTGAGCAGAGGAGCTAAAGGTCAGTTAGCCATAGTTCATGTCTTCAGAAAATCACCAAATGAGTCCCAGGTCCATAAAGGAGAATAAAGGTGATTTGGAACAATCAAATTTGCCAGGAGTATATCATGTCAGATCAAATCTGATTGCTGTCTGTTATGAAATCATTGATTTCTTAGACATGGGGAGATCAGTGGATATCACTTACCTAGATTTTAGCAAGACTTTAGACACCCTCTCCCACATTAGCTATGTGTCCAACTGAAGATGTTACGGTCTGTATGGCTGGACAACTAGAAAGTTAAAAGGGCTCTATGGATGGCTGGGCTTAGAGGGTGCTGGTGAATGGGTCATACTCTACCCAAACCCTGGAAATAAGTGGAATGTCACTGGAATCTGTCCTGGGACCCATCCTGTTTAATATTTTATCAGTAATTTGGAGTAGGTGATGAAGTACATGCTCATCCACTTTTGAAGTTTACACCAAACTGGGAGGAGTAGTCAATGCACTTAAGGGCAGGGCAGCCATGCTGAGGGTCCTAGGCAGGCTGCAATGATGAAAGGATATTTTTATGGAATTTACCAAGGCCGAATGCAAAGTTCCATATGTAGCTCGGAAAGTAGAGCAGCCTCTGTCTTTGAGGACTCTCAAAGGCCAGGCTGGAAAAAATCTTGAGAAATGTGGTCTGATCTTGCAGCTGACCCTGCTTTGAATATGAAATTCAAGAGAAATCTCCTGAGGACCCATTCAATCTTTTTGTTTTATTGTAATTATTTTACAATTTTATTATCTTAATTTTTATATAGGGAAATCAGGTTATAGTTGTCTGCCAGCTGCACTCTTGAAACCAGAAACATTTATTATCTCAACCCAAAGGGCATCAAGTGCATATGAACTGCTTTTCTTCACTCGAAACTGTAAGGGATTGAAGTATTTATTTAATTCCTGCAATTAAATGCACTTGAATAGATATGGGTTTGTAGCTAACTTGCAAGTGACTAGTGACTCATTTAGTTCGAAATTACTACAGTAGTAGTGACCAGTAAAATGGAATTTCCTTACATCTGAAAGAAGCATTACTACATTTGGAAGAAAAAGAGAAGGCCAGAAAATGTTTACATAAATAAAAGAATACAGTAAAACCAAAATTAGATAACAAAGTTTGCAGATAGAAGTAAATTAATTGCTCTTAGACATTGTGCATGGCTAAAGATATTTAAATATTTCAATCCCTAATTTTTTTTCTTCATTCTATACACACTAAAAAAGGCCCTTAAAATATATTTTTTGAGAAACAAGTAAGTGAATTCTGCAGTGAAACAGCCCCGGGGTTTAGTCTAAGGTAATTAAAATAAGTGTGTTCACAACATGAACGCACATGTATCAAACAGATAAAAATCACATTAAGTCAAATATCTAGTCTTCAGCTGTGTCATATGTGATGCTAATGGTTCACTAGGATAATAAGAAATGAGCAAGGAATATTTTTTCCAGACTATTAATTTAGCCCAGGGACTTCCTGAAACCGACATGACTGCTTTGTGCTTGATGGGGCCCTAACTAGATGAATCTCCCTCCTACAGGTTTGTGTGAGCACTTAAACTCAGATTGTTGAGGTATGAACATTGCCAAACATACTTAGAGTCAAATTTATGAACAGGATATAGATACAACTGAAAAATATGATACTGACAAATGAATAAATTTGCACTCTTTTTGATTGAATTATCTGGGCATTTCAGTAATCTGGTGCACTATGATATTGTATATAAATTGAGATACCAGATAGGAGAGAACAACTGCAACAGTATCATGGGTTGGAAAATTTGGTGAGAAAAGACAGATGGGAAACACCTGTGCAGAAAACAGAAATGGCGTAAGTAGAGAAAGGATTTTATTTCTATTTTTGCAGCAGTTGGCTCTATCCATGTGTTGCTTTTCTTTACAGTATCATGGCAGCTCCTTTTTAAATGAGAGTTGGAAGGAAAGAACATTTCTAATCTATGTTGTCCCTATTTCTTATTTGAGGCTGGTTTAACTACTTATTTTCATCCTGGAATAAACCTGAAGAAAATCCATGCTTACAGCATCAAACTTTATGAGAAGCTGGAAGAAGAGACTGGACAGGTAATCCCGTTAACCTTTGAAGTATTAATTCAGAGCAATACCGATTGTAGCAATAGTCTTACAAAAAAGTGTGGTTGATAAGGTTGTGAAGTAGGAGTATATACCTTTTTATTGAAATAAATTCTTCTTCATGCCTAGTCACTACATATTGTAGAGGATTTCCCAGATCCCTGTATAGTTTAGGAAAATGATGCTTATAACAAGACACAGCAGAGAGTCTGCAACTTTAACTTGATAAAGGAGCTAAAATAGTATCAGGAATATGGAATGAACAGATTGATTATGATATATTCATGCCTTAAATATGTCCGCTTAAAAATTCATACGATATTATACTGTCTGTACTTGAGAAAAATGATGCAATTTTTCCCTTTCAGAGACGTGTTTTTATTTAGTGACTTAAGGAATGGATATGTGGAAAAACACAGTCATCTTTTGCATTTGATATCTCTCAGCCTTGTAGATTTCATTTACTAAACGTGTGCTTGCTTTGGATGGCAGCAGAAATTGAATGAACCTCACTGTACTAGTCTACCAATTTTATATTTTTAAAATATTTGTCATATATATATATGGCAGATATTTTTTACATTTTTCATAAAATGCTTTTTTCTTCTTTCTGCTACTCAACTAGATAAGCTTCCACATCAGGTTATCATTGTGAGTTCCAGAGAAAGACTTATTCAGCCTTATCATTGTCATGTAAAATAACATAGAAAAGGTGAAGAAAACAAAGCATTCAGTGTCCAGCTCTATAAGGTTATTTAATTCACTGAAAAGACAAAACCAGCGAGTGGTTTTTCATTGTGTTTATAAAGGTGTTTAGTTAAATACATTCAATAGGAAATCATGCAGATGATAGAATTTAAAATTAGGTATATAATATATACTTATTTTTGAGACTTATCGGATTCTATTTTTGTGAGTGTTTATATCAAATATTAATTAGTTGTTAGTAAAAATGAATGTATCATGGCACTCAATGAATGCCTCTTTCAACCGTTTTGAAGACAGTATGCATTAACTTAGGAAGTTAATTTGATAACTTCTTGAGTAATTATTTTCCCTAGGAGTCTATATCTAAGGCCTCTTCCTTCAAGGACCCATAACTTACCTGGATTTTTCTTAGTGATGTTAGTGGAAAAATTCGTGTAGACTTGCCTTAACACAGGAAAATACATATATGGCAGCCAGTAAACATTCTTTCAGTAATTTGGTGTTTCTCTTTGATTTAGCCTGTGGGGTTTCATCAGCCTGGCAGTATCAGAATTGCTTCAACCCCTACTAGAGTGGATGAATTCAAGTACCAAATGACTCGTGCTGGTTGGCACCCAACAGAGCAATATTTAATCACACCTGAGAAAGTGCAAGAGCTATTTCCCTTATTGAACATGGATAAGGTAATGAAGTGAGTTTTATGAACTCTAACTTGCATTGCAATTAAATATTGGTCTGTCAGAAATATACATGTACGGATTCCTTTCTTTATACAAACTGTACAACAGATTCTTGTTTTTCAATGAAAAAAAAAGATGTATTGTAGCCTAAAATCAGAATTTGTGAATTTTAGTGCATACCATAGGTTAGAGTACATACTATTATTTGCTCTGTCTATAATATTGTAGTCTTAAAGCATTGCAACCTTTGATTGCATGGGAGATCTGAGAAAATTTACTCTCATAGCCACTGTTAAGTTCGATAAAGACTGATATATATTTTGAAAATTTGTTTTCACTTCTTAAAGTTTACCATGTTCAAAGAAGGAAGCGTTTTTTAAAAAAAAACTATCTAATTTTGATAAATTTTACTTTCTTTCATTTGGCGGTTTTTACCTCCATTTAGGTTTTAGCGGGCCTGTATAACCCTGGAGATGGTCATATTGATCCTTATTCTCTAACTATGGCCCTGGCTGCAGGAGCCAGAAAATACGGCGCTCAATTGAATTATCCTGTGCAAGTGACTAATCTGAACTCCCGATCAGATGGGATGTGGGAAATTGAAACTCCACTTGGAATAATTCAAGCAAAGAGAATTGTGAATGCTGCAGGTAGGATTTAATATAAGCATTTGAGTGCTTTTCAGATTTACATACTAGCTGACACAAGGCACCTGTACTGAATTGTGTGGGTTACATATATAAGGAATATATATGCTTTTGAACATTCATTTGCTTTGTGGTTTGCACATATTTCTTCACAATACGGTGAAAATTTAGCTCTTACATTAATTGACCCTGAATAGGCATTAAAAATATTTACCCTGATTTGTCTCCAGCAGTTGGTAATCAGACTGCCTTGTTAGATTTTGGTAGCAAAAGAGACCTTTACTGTTCTAAAATAAATTGTGTAGGCGAGAGTCCATGTCGAGAGTTACAGACTCATAGTCACAGAATATCTTGAGTTGGAAAGGAACCCCAAGGGCCATGGAGTCCAACTCCCAGCCCTGTCCAGCAACAGCCCCAAGAGTCACACTATGTTCCTGAGAGCATAGCTCTAACACTTCTTGTACTGTGACAGGCTGGTGCTCTGACTGCTTCCCTGGGGAGCCTCTTCTAGTGCCCAAGAGGTGAACTGTCCATGCAGTCCTCTAAAATCTAATAAACTATACCTAGGAAGAGAGATGGAATGTATGTATAACATAGAAATATCTTCACTCTTTCTTCAAAAAGACTGAGGATTTACCCTTGCCTATTTCATTGTTATCTTTCTCTTTAACTGATTTAACTCTGTCACATATTCTTGAAATGGAAGATTTTTTTGTTGTCCTTTGAGTCATATTTTAAATGTCCTTGGCTTAACAGTGTGTTTTTTTGTATGCCATAAAAATTGCCTAACTCAAAGGAGCTTGTATTTACATATGTGAATATTATTGTTTATGGTGTCAAAGAATCCAAACTGATGTTTCTGCTTCAAAGAACTTTTGGGCAAGTGTCCTTTGGATTTGTCTTTATTTTCCTGAGCAACTTAATAAGTCTAAAAACCTTTATTTGATCTAAACTTATTCACTTATTATTATACTGCTTTATACAAGTGTAGAAAAATATATTATTGGTGAAATGGTTGGGAGGTCTTATGTGGAGCATGTTTTCTGCTTCCTAGTAGAAGATTTTTGGTTTTCAATTGTTTGAAAACATGTTGAATATTTACCATATAGATTAAAGTTTTGCTGATTCTGCCTCAAACTGGATCATATCTGCATTTTTAGGTCATTAGTCCTGCATACCTCCCTTCACAGTGAATAATCAGGCTTCAGTGGGAGGCTTTTATATCTCAGGTTGACTTTCTTACTCAGATGGGATAAGTGAACTGAGAGCAAGAATACCTCTTTATAATTTTTTTCTGAATATTTGCAGTGGGACAGAAAAAAAGAAATAAAAGCACCTATTTCTAGCACAAGGAAGATAAAATTAAATATTTAAGTGAGATAGGGACACCTCTTGTTGGTGGCTAGAATACCACAGGTGACAATTGGAATGATGAAGGAATTGGACTGGAAAGGGAAAAGGCTGGGAGAGTAAAATGCCTTGGAAAGATTTCTGGAGGCGTTTAGGAGAACTGGCAGCAAGTGGAACAGTTAGGTGATACAGGACTTGTTGAATAAGGAAGCTCAAACCAGGAGGGGATTGCAGCAGTGGGAATGACACCAGAGAGATAGTGGGAAGGTATCTCATATGTTTCATTATGGAAACTGAAGCTAGGAGCTTCTCAGATGAAATGATTAGCAAGGATACTCAAGGAATGGTTGTATGTGAAACTGAGTGGAAAACCGATCTGTTTAAGCATGAAAGACTGATGTAATATGTAATAGAAAGGGAAGGGTAGATGGGTGTGGATTAGAAGGGAGAGAAGGCTGCTGGGACAGAACTTGACAAATGAGGGAGACTGACTAGCACATGGTGAGAAAATAGCTGAAGAAGGATGTAAGCACTGGAGTAAGAGTAGAGTTTGAGACAGCAGAAAAAAAAAGAGAGAAATTTAGAGAGAGTGAGGTCAAACAGTTGGACTCTCAGGGGACGTGCTTTAGGTCTTCCTTTCAGAGTCTGGGATATAGACAGCCCTGTCTGTGTTAAATCATTCCAGGCTTTCTGTAAAGACCTACTGGAAAACCCATTGAAAAGTGCACTTTCTTATATATGCCTTCCATACATAGATGATCACCTGCTATTGCTATATGCTTGCTAAAATAACAAGGCTCTGAGGCTCTAGAGGCTCTAAGCTTGCTCATGAGTGCCACATGATGAATTTTGGAGAGAAGGAAGATGAGAGGAGTTTAATATGCTTTTTAGAAGTCAATCAACCACACCAACAGGGAAAGCAAATTAAATATATATGTATATATAGATCACAAACTCAAGCACTTGGAAAATGAGAGGTGTCAATATTTGATTGCCTTTGGACCGACAGTTCATATCTTTCAGGCATGAACTATGGAACTGCACTCAGTTACAAAATCACAAGCTCTCTTACAAATAGGATCCTTATGTCATTTGTCACACAGTGTGGATATATTGGTCTGGAAGAGATCCAAGATTATGAAAGAGAAAGGCAGCTCTCTTGGCAATCAGGCTTACTTAGGCCACAAACTTCTAGACACTCATTATTCCTGCCTATTGGCTCTGCATCGTATGGATGAAATATCACAGATGTAGTAATTTTCTTACATTTTTGTAGTGTAATTACCTTTCTTTGGCTAATAGATCAAGTTGATATTAGGCAGGGTTTTCTGGTAAATGCTTTTCAGAGCTTATGTGAAAATATTAGAATGCATCCTTGTGAGCTTTTCAAAAGTCTTTTTTATTATTAAATAAGTTATTAAATCAACAATATATTTACTTAATTCTCCTGTGTAGTTAACTGTTTAGCCAAAAGGAATATTTGAATCACACATTGCTTAACATTCTGACTAGTGATGCAAAATCGATACTGTGTAACACATATCTCTTATAAATGTTTTCTCAGATAACATTCATTCTTTTTCTCAGCCTTGCTTCATTCCACTACAGATCATGACTTGTATAATTTTAGGCTCATGTTGCAGAGCAAAATACATCAGAAGGCTCTTTACATTCCCTCTCACCCTCCCCGCCTCACCCTGCAACTGACATCTGCTGCAGAACTGGAACAAACTAGTTCCAACCAATCTTTAGCTGTTCCTTATGTGAGATTTCCATTTTAAAGGAAAGCAGATGCCTAATAAATAATCCCTGGCATGAAGTATCTATACTGAGCCTGCTGAAGTTATTTGCAGCCTATTTATAATGGAATGCTTGGTTAAAGTCTCCAGAAATAATGAGTTTTGTTTATATATACAGTGTGGGTGTGTGTATATAAGCATGTATTTTCAGACATGTACACACTATGTATACAACCACTTATATATAGTGGTAGAAGACTTTTTCAAAACCAGGAAATATTCAGATGATGTACTTCAGCACATATGCTAAGTAACACTACCACTAAATATTTCAGCATCAGATGTCTGCAGTGTCTACAATTTTATCTTCACAAATGTCATAGAGATATAATGTACACCTTCATTTATCTCTACTATGTGTGATAGACACCTGTTTCTAATTAGAATTCTGTTTCAGAGACTATATTCTTCCTTTTGTGATTTGTTTTTGTTCAAAAACCTTAAACAAAGAAACGGTAATATTTTTCTTCTAGTAAATGTCACCTTTTGTTATTTTAAGCTATTTAAAAAGCACTTATCATGTGTGACTTTTTTTAAAGTACAGTACTGTAAATGTTATTTTAAACAAACCTATTTGGCTCTTACTTAAAAACATTTTAAAATCAGCTGTGTTTGTAATGTTATTCTGAAAATCTAATTGCTAAGAAAATTCTTATTATTAAGAAAGAAAGCTGTTTCAAAGACCAAATTTTCTGCTGCTTTAACTGTTCCTGACCTCTGTGGATCATTTGCTGACCTTACCTTAAAATAGTTTTGTTTGTAGGTGACATGGAAATGCCCAAATCAAAAGAAGTTCCCTAAAGATTGTTAGCCGCCACTTAAATCTACTCTTGCACGTGTTGTGTGTAAAGAAGGAAATCCTTGCATATATGCTAGAAGTGAAGATTTATTCAATTTTTTTTTCGTTGTCTTCTGTATAGGAGAATATAAGCCATGTTTCATTAGCCTTAAAGGATGTTTTGGATCACTCACTCTATATGATTATGGCACAATCATCTCTCAACCAATTTAACTGATATAACAAGTGTTCTGGCAACAAGTCTCCTCCAAAAGGGGAGGTGCCATTTCGAAGCAAAAACCTTACATATGACAACTGCAACAGGTGCTGGTTTCTAGCATTTTCTGGGCAGGGGCTCTTAGCTGAACACGTATCTTGAAGGTGATGCTGGATTTCCTCCGCTGCTTTGCCTAAGCTGGCTGTCAGTACTTGTTAAGTGAATCACCACAGAAAACATTTTCCTTGGAAACCTCACATTTTTTAAAAACTGTGGGTGTTAGACCCTAAGGCTGGTTCGTAATATTAAATAAGAGACTGATGGCCATCCTGGCATGGGGGAATGGCACAAGGCCAGCACGGCCCAATTCAGCTTTCCTAATTGTCCTGGCTTTAAGCCATGCCAGAGGTGAGAGGATGTATTCCTGGTTAATGTCAGCAAGCGGCGTGAGCTGGCTGCTCCCCACAGGAGAGGGAGCCAAGCAGGCCGAGCCAGCAAGGGCTCCATCCAGCAGGGCTCAGGGGACGGAGCAGGGTAGGCCCAGGACCCACAGCTGGGGTCAGCCCACGATCCAGGCCTCCGGACGGACCTGTGGAGGTGAGGCACAGTCAGATCCATAGTGATGGAGCCAGACTGAGGCCAAGCCAGGAATGTGACCACAGGCCAGGAACAGGCCTGGTGACGATAACCGAGGTCAAATGGTGCCCACTGATCAATGAGCAGGACTGTAGAGTGGAGACTGAGCTGAGGTCAAGCTGAGAAGTAGTCCACGGATCAGGGTCTGGATCAATGTGTTCCATGGCCAGGTACAGGCATGGTTGTGACAGAGCTGTAAACAGGCACACAATCAAACCAGCTCAGACAGGTTCTAAAGGACCTGAGCTGACCTGGAATGGGACTCCTGTTATCATGGGTATGGGTGGGAGTTCCAGCTGAAGCTACTCAGGCTCATTTATGCCTTTTGGTGTCCTTGGGGCACTCAGAAATTTTGACCAGGTCATGGAGAGTATGGAATTGAAGAGAGAAGTAGGAGAATTTGGTTAAGACAAGTAAACAGCAAAAAGAAGGAAAAGTTGCACATTAAGCCAGGCAGCAGTAAGTGTATGTCCCAGGCAAAGGGACAGCTGTGTAAGGTAGAAAATCTTGCTGGAGATGTTTTGTCTTAAGCCATTTGAAGTCAGCTGGTTACACAGGAACTGGCTGACTTTTCTTCTTTTACTTGGCGCCATATGGCACATAGCCTTTCGGCACCTATGGCCATAGCAAGGACCTGCTACCTTTTCTTCATCTTTCATTTTGTCTTCCTCCAACCCTCACTCCCAGACTACCCTTAAACTCTTATTTCACTGGATTTTCCCCTTTCATTCCCACTCTTGAGACCTCTGCTCATTGATATAAGTCAGGAGAGTGGGGCTGAGGGATATTCAAAGCAACTTAGAGCAGCTGCCATTCCACTCAGTTGTACCTGATTCTCAAGTCTGTTACATTCCAGCCTCACAGCAGATGTAAGCCATTATGCAGAGCCCAAACCAGTGTTAGGCATTTAAGTGGCTTCCACTCGTTCATTCTGACACAGGTACCTCACTAAGCAAATGTGCCTTACCAACTTCACCTTAACGTGGGAGAATTAGGTCTTCTCTTCTGTCTCACAGTATGCATGAAGGATCTTGAGCCAGCTTCAGAGGCAGGGAAATGGTTTCTTGCGTTTTCTGGTCTGAGTCTATATCAGGACTTCTAATTTGATGGCTGTGGGAGAGCACACTTGACTATTCACCCATACAGGCATTATGAATTGATTGCTGTGTGAGAGACATTATTAATGCAACTCATATGATGCACGTGAAAGAGGAGAGAAACTCCTATTCTTGAGGTCAGTTGCCTGAAAAGTACTGCCTTAGTCTGTTGGGATGCTGGGACTTGATTACTGTCTTAGTAAAGCATACTAGCTCGTTTGGTTGATAGTAAGAGGCTTGGTTGACCCTTAAAATATGAGTTAATTTATTTTAGTTTTTAAGTGTCTCTAACTTTGCTAGGAGTACATTGCATACCTACTTTACTGAAATAAGCCATGGGGTTTCTGGAACTGTTAATTAAATTATCTTCTGAAGTTTTAGAAGTCTATTTTATAATTTACTAATTATATTTTTAATATTTGCATACTATAATAATATATAGTAGTATAATTAGGGAAAAAGGGTTTGAAGTTATGGAGGGGAAAATATACAAGATAATATGAAAAATAAAGCAAAAATTTAAAGTATGGGGAAAAAACCTGTCACGCATAAAATCACAGTGTTTACTGCAAATATTTTACTGTTATTTAAATTACTGAAATTAGTGTTTGAATATTTCTATTTTGGGTTTTGGGGTTTTTTGTTTTGTTTTGTTTTTTTTCTTCTCTAGGCTTCTGGGCCCGTGACATAGGCAAGATGATTGGTCTGCAGCACCCTCTCATACCTGTTCACCATCAGTATGTTGTAACATCAACTATACCTGAAGTGAAAGCCCTAAAAACAGAATTGCCTGTGATTCGTGACTTAGAAGGGTCATACTATCTAAGGCAAGAAAGGGATGGTCTTTTATTTGGTCCATATGAAAGTGAGGAGAAAATGAAGCTGGAGGAGTCATGGGTAACAAATGGAGTTCCACCAGGTGACTAAGAACATTAAATCTTTAAACACAGTAAGCACACACTTTAAATGTGCAGAAATCCCAGGCTGTCATGCTGCCTTATGTGATGGAAAATACAAAATATTTGCAATGCATGATTGAAATGCAAAAACTTTTTCTGAAGAACAGTTCTAACTCTAACAATAAAAGGTAACAGAAATACAAATGTAACATAAGAAAAGCCTACCACAATGTAGTCTTACCCTACTTCCTGAAGAGGTATTTGTGTGTTATGATTAGATGCAGTCACCAAATCTGTGATATGTAACCTTTTTTTTTGCGTGAATAGAAGTTTTTCTAAGTTACAATTCTCTCCATCATGTTGATAGGGGTTCTGGATATTTACTGGTACCCCAGAGATAATGTGATTGTCAAATAGGAGCAGCGAAGAATGTCTTAGACAAAATGCTGTGCTTGGATATAAATGCAAGAGAGCTGTAGATATATATAGAATACAAAAAACCCCTATGTCCTACACCTACTTACTAAAAACCATTATAAATTGTTGTGTTATATCTAGGCTCCAGCTTTCCATTCACTTCCAGACAGAAAATTATACAAGGTCATTAGTGTTGCTGTTTTGAAAAACATTTCCTAAGAAAGGGCAGGTGACATGGTTCAGTTTTGGATAGTCCTGTCTCAGCTTCCTGAACTTACTATCTCCAGCAGCATCAAATGCCTCTACATAAGGATGTTCAGCCATTCTTAGAGTCCAGACTGAGGGGTGAAATAGACACAGAAATTTGTATGATTTTTTGGAAATCATAAGCAGATACAGGAATTATCTTTTTTCCCCTCCTCAAATTAGTGGCATGTTGAGAAAAATAAGTGGGTCTTATTAATGTAGAAGAAAGTTTCTGCATGTCTTCACTACCTTTCTAGTTCAGTGTTGAATTTGCATGACCTTAGGGTTAAACAAATATGTATAAAGGATAGTATAATTGCAGTGACAAATAAACTTGGTCCTGCAGGTAACTAGGTTTTTATGCATGCCATTATTCCTGTGTAGGGTGGCAAGCTTGAACATATGCACTGATTATTCCCATAAAACTTTCATCTATAGATAGATAGCTGTATTGATATAAATAGCTCTATTGTATAGATACCCATATTTTATGTAGATACCGTAGCTGTATTGAAAATGTATGTGTTCTTTGTGTATAAGTATATATAATAACAGTCAATTATTTGTGCAGGTTTTGGAAAAGAACTTTTTGAGTCTGATTTAGACAGAATAATGGAGCATATTGAGGCTGCCATGGAAATGGTCCCCATTTTGAGAAAAGCAGACATTGTAAACACAATTTCAGGCCCTATCACCTATTCTCCAGACATTCTTCCTATGGTGGGACCACATCAGGGTGTCAGAAATTACTGGGTAGCTATTGGTTTCGGGTGAGTAAGTTCTTTGTAACAATTTTTCTCTGTAATACTGTTAAAATTGTAGTCAGCTCAAGCTTTGTGCATTTTTATAGGCTTGGGAGTTTTTCACGTATTTTGTGTTAAATGTAATTGGAAATACTCTTAATAACTACAACCTGTGTTATGTAAGATCATTCTTCTCTCTTATTTCATTACTCTCAGTAATTTTTGTTTCTTCCTTTTAATCTGGAGGCCAATACCTGTGACACTTTATGAAGCATCAAGAAATGGTAGTACTTTGTACTAACTGTGCAGCAACTTTAAGTCACGAAAGTACTGGGTTTGAAAGTATACTTTTCAGTTCATTATTTCTTGCTTTGAATTCCACTGTATTTTAGAGTTGTTTGTTGTTGTAAAACTGTTTTCACTGAAGTTGGACAAAAATGGATGTGCAGTATACAGTTTTTTGTGAAGAACTGAAGGCATATTAAATAGAAGACATTCCAGTTTAGCGTGTGACTGACCACTTTAGGGATACAAATCCAGTATTTCTGACCATTGAAAGTGGAGCTGAAAAATTACATTGCTGGGTATTGGAGGAAATCAAGTAAAGAGGGCAGTGCAACATTAGAAATAAGTGGTTTACTGGTGTCACTCTCTCACCCATTATGATGTTTTTCTTGAGTGTGATTTACATCTTATTTATTATGGCTTCACTGGAGCCAGTGTTAAAACACCAACGTCTCTTTGTCTTAGTTTGGCCATTGATTCAAGATGGATAGAATGAACCAAATACAATTCCAAGCAGGTGTTATTGAACACATTCTATTTACATTGTTTTTCCAATTGCCTAATTTGCTGTTCAAAATCCAGCTCAGCTTTTTCCAGTTTTCTTTCATTCCAAACCAAACAAACCCTCAGATTGTAAGATAAGGCAGTATCACTAACATGCTTTCTGAGGCCCTCAAAATACAAGAGCTTGGTAATTTTGCAATGATTCATTGTGAAAGCTATTCACCTTTGCTTCTTGGATTTTTTAAAAAAATAATGTTATCTTTCAGTAACATTTGCAGAACTTATAGTTACAAAAGTGGTTTGCCTAGACCTTGTTCACCAAAAAGACTGTTTAAGTTCATTACTCTGTGGCCAGACTTTGGAGCATGTTTTTTTTTGTTGGTATCAATGGGAGCAGAACCAAATTCCATATGTAAAAAATTGAAGACTAGCATTACATGTTTAATTTTCTTTAAACGACTTATTTCAAGAGTTTGATTAATCTCAAAATGTTTAGACACAGGTTGCAATTAAGTGGCTGTCATTGGATTACTTCATCTGCTTTTCAGGGACTTTTGACTCTTTGTTTTATGCTTCTGGGTCACTGCAGTGTTTCTACCGGTGTTGTAATTTTTTGTGTGCATTAGCAAATCCTTATCTTGCAGTCAACTAGCAGGTACATTGTGACAGAGGACTTAGTGCTTTTAGATTAGAGGATTTTTGTTATCTAAAATTAGCAGCTTGCTAGGCATTTTAACATGCAAAGAAGTTAAGTATAGTTAGCAGAGCTTGTAGCACTATTATTAAGGTTGCTCAATGCTTCCCATTTTTAGTTACTTACAGCTTTGAAAATATGAACAAGAGTAGTTCAGGATTTTATTCAGAAAAGTTTATTTCAAAGCAGTGAAACCATTCCATAACCTGGGACAAAGACATTAGAAAAGATACCACAGTGTGCAGAGACTCAGATTTCCTAGAAATAGGAATGGAATGACTTGGATGTGTGCGAGATACAACAACTCATAAGTAAGACACAGTAATGTGACAGGCACAATAGGGAGTTAATCTGTCAGGGATTGGAAGGATAGAAGAAAAACTGGAGAAAGGCAGTTCATATTCATTAAGGAAATTTTGTCTACATCATAAGAAGGCTAAGATTCCTATACTGTACCACTCTTCATAGCTACTTGTAATATCCTATCCCTGAAATATATATTTCTTTCTTGTGCAGCAGAATTACGGTGGTTGTATTTACACAATCAGCTCCCTCTTATCTGAGATAAAGAGGGATTTGTGCACCCTGTGTAATGTAAAATCTCTGATAATGTAGGTCCAACTAAAAGCCCCAAAATCAACAATTTGTGCTGTCAGTGCTGCAAAACTGCAGAATGCAGAGACCTCAGTCCAGTTGCAGGGTTGTACCTGTTGTAGCTGGGCAGCCTCCCTGCACAGTCTTGCACCTGGGGTTACTCTGCCATCAGCTCAGCAGTCTTCAGCTGAAGCTAAAACTCTTCATTGTGTTTGGTCTGTCACCACTCACAATCCCTTTTCTGTTCTCCTTTTCTTTTGGCTGTGGTGAATGATGCAGGCAGACTTAAACTGGCCAAGATTTAATCTGGAGCTGTACTTGAAGGCATTGTAAGCTATCAAGGTACCAAAGCCTATCCCCATGAATAATAGCTAAGAGTTGCTTGATTGAATTAGCACCAGCAGCAGCTAACTCCTCTGTAGTGGCAGTTTACAAGCACGCATCCTTCCTGCATCCGCCTCAGAGGTAGAACTTTGTGCTGAGTCTGAAGATTTTTGCTGAACTGCACTTTACTGACTGTGGTTGTCAGAATCATTTATTGTACTCAAAATTTTGATGTTTCTATTTTATTTAGATAAGTAAACAATGGATAAGATACTATATAAAATTCATATCATTGCTAATATGGATTCATTCTTATACATGTGCATTAGAATTAAGTGATTACTTTTTTTTCTTGGTGCTATCCTTGACTATTTTAACTGAAGACATAGAATTCAGATTGCAAAGTTGATGACCAGCAATCTAAGTTGGTTTTAGCTTCATTATTCTGCATGAGTGTCTGTGGTTTAATTGCTACATGTTAATCTAAACATGATTTGAAATAGACTTACTATTTATTCAAGGGTTTTTCTGTTGTGCTCATGGGAGCATTTCACAAATAACTAAGAATTAATTTTCACATCTTTTAGGTAGAAAGATATTTTGCAATTGTTTTGAAGACATGGTGGTATAATAGATGTATTTGAAAGTTTTAAATCATTTGGCGTTAATGATTATTTGTCATTAAACTGCAACTGCTGTACATTACCAATGACATTCTGCTGCTGAAATATCTATTAATACAGAATTTAATATTTGAAAAGAGGATAAAACAGAACAAATTAAAAAATAAAAGAGGCAAAATTTTAAAATGCTTTTGGGTTTGTGTTAGTAGTATATGTTAGTACTGATTTTAAAAAGCAAAACAAAAAGACTTGGCACTGCAAGACTTTTTCCTGTTTTTAAGGTATGGCATTATACATGCTGGTGGCATGGGAAAGTACCTCAGTGACTGGATCCTTGAGGGAGAACCTCCATTTGACCTGATAGAAGTAGATCCAAACCGCTATGGAAAATGGACCACTACAGAATACACAGCAGCCAAAGCAAGAGAATCTTACGGCTTTAATAACATTGGTAAGAAGGTTTTTTTTTTTAATACATTTGTGTTCTGAAGATGGATTCCAGCAAAGCCTGTATTTAGATTTCTCTGTTTATAGATGTGTTTTCTGTCTGATTTTAGCATGCCGTAGATTTTGGTGATTTTTGGTTGTTTTGTTTTTTTTTTCCCCTCCCTGTAGTTGGTTACCCTAAAGAAGAAAGATTTGCTGGGAGACCAACAGAGAGAACCAGCGGGCTCTATGATTTGCTAAAGTCAAAATGTTCAATGGGATTCCATGCAGGATGGGAGCAACCTCATTGGTTCTACAAACCTGGAGATGAGACTGGATACAAGTAAATAAAATATTAATTTTTTTCCTCCCCTGAAAAATTGTCATGGTAGTAAGAGACAGGCAATATAAATTTAGTGAGAAGCATGCATTTATCATTCATTTCAGCAACAGCTATCTATTAGATTGATCTTCCAGTCTTGCTTTTTCCGTAGTTTAGAATACATTTTATTTGATAGTGCAGACATTTCAAAACACACATCGAGGTGTCTTGTATCTGTTCTAGGTTTCAGATACCAGGAGACAACCTAGCTTCAGGAAGAGCTTGGAAAACAATTTGTTCATTATAAATATGTGTTTTTCTCCATCTTTTATTATTTGATCAGCAGCACAATATAATGTTTTCATGAAAAATCTGATTTCTCTCTGTGTATGTGTCTGGAGAGGAGAAGGCCAATCTCCTTTGCTTTTTTCTCCCCCTTCTCTTTGCCTGCCCACCTAGTTACCTGCCTGCATCAGGGAGTTTCCAGGAAATAAATATTTTCTTTAGGGATATTGGTGTCTAATCTAAATGAGGCTCATAAAGGAATAAACGGACACACTTTGCTGCTCAGAAATAAAGCCTTCAACACCTGAAACTTAAATAAATGATTCATCAGCAAAGTATGCTGTAAATTTACTCATGACAGACCACTACTTATTCTAACATTTGAACAGTTCATGGTTTATTATACAAAGTGGTTGATAAAGTATCAACCCATATCTTTCTGTGTTGTTAAAGGATTTTAATTATTAAGCTGTGTCAGACTAAGGAAAATATTGGGTAAGGTACCTACAATTAGGAAAGTCTCTCTCTTTTGGATGATTATTAAACTGAAAAACTGAAGACTACATTTTGCTGCAAAGAGCACAAAATTTCTAAATTGTGTCTTATGTGTCTAAATGTTCTGTTTCAGACCCAGCTTTCGGCGCACAAATTGGTTTGACCCTGTGGGCCGTGAGTACAAACAGGTTATGGAAAAAGTTGGTGTGATTGACCTGTCGCCATTTGGCAAGTTTAAAGTAAAAGGCACAGATTCTGTTAAGCTGCTTGATCATCTATTTGCAAATGTTGTTCCAAAGGTAAATGGGACAGTGGTAACTGTTGTAATGTAGAACCTAGAGAAGCTCTGTTTGAGATATGGAAAATGAACCATAATATAATTTCTGCATTTCTTGGATACCAAATACACAGATCCTTTGGAGACATTTCTGTGTCAGATGTATTGCACTCAGTTAAAAGCACAGAAGTGGAGTTTATAGCAGTTTATAGCCCCACTCAGAAGTACCTTTTGGCAGAGAAGCAGAATGGATGAGGTTGGAAGGGACCCTGGATATCATCTTGTCCAACACCCCATTGGACAAGTGTCGCCTGGAGCTCATTGCCTAGGATTATGTTTAGATGGCTTTTGAGTTAACTGGGCAACTGGTTCCTATGCTTAGACACTTTATAGTAAAAAAATTGTTTCCTTACGTTCAGACAGCCTCCTGTGTTTCAAATCTTTTCCTAAAAAATGCAAGTGAATCCTACCCGGAATTTTTTTGACAGTAAAATAGCATGGCAGCTGCCTGCTCAAAATTGTGCTTTACAGTGGAAATTTGAGCAGCAGAGCAGAACAGTGAAAGGGGCTCTTGCCTGACCATAGTTGAATGAATTCCCAAGGGACTGGCTTTGCCTGTTTTTTTTCAAATGCAACCCATTGTCTTCCTCTACTCATACTGACTCCGCTTCACACCTGGCTGCCTGACATAGGCAGGATTGCAAGTATTCGGGAGATTCCACTTTCACCTCACATGTATCACTTCTTCTTGAGGGTGTCTTTTCACAGATCCTCAGAGTATGATCCCGTGCCCAAAAATGGCATCCCGTGACAAACTACCCCAGAATTCTTATTCTTGGTCTTCAAGTTTTTGTCCTGAGTCCTTTTTATTTCCTACTTTGTCAAACACTCACATGTAGTGTCTTTAACTTTAGAGATACACCTCCAGCAAGAAGATTGTTCCCTTCTGAAGTGGCCCTGCAGTTGCAGGATGACTTGGGTTGGTCATTTCAGCACAGAATTTCATTAAGTATTTGCAGCAGCTGGCAGTTTTTGTCACTTCAGACACCAAAGGGAAAAAACATAGGGAAACAGCAAGTATGCTGAGACTATAGTTTTGAAGATAGATAAGTTCTTCTGAAAGGTTGAAGTCAACTCAGTGGGAAGGCACAAGTTGGTTATCCTAGGAGAAAAAAAAACTTGAATTGTCAGGTAGTAATATTTTTTACTGTATTTGTGATAACAATTTGAATTGTAAGTTTGTCTTCCATCTAGCTTGGGGTAGAGGCAGAGTCACTGAGTCATCAGTGGGCATGAATAATACTTGCTGAATATATTTATATGGTACAGGGGAATCAAGAATTAACAGGAAATTTTGAAAACAAACCAAGTGCTTTCTACGGAATTTAATCAGTAGCACTAAGAGAAAGGTGGCAGAAGCAGAAGGCACAGTTTATGAGCCTACTTAAAAATCCAGCTTTCACAGCTGTTGTTATTTAAGCTGCCTGATTTTTAGTCCCATTCATGCTTGTCTCCATCATAAAATAATCCAGTGGAGTTACTAGAGATATACTTGTATTACAATTGGGTTGAGAGTTACCAGCATCAGGTCCTGAAAATTCAACTGTATGCCTGTAATATGCCAAACTATGGCATAATTAATTGATGTAATAAGACCTGCAAAATATTATTATTATCTGAAATATTTTCCCTTTCTCATTGTGTGGAATCTGGCTGCTAACTGGGTTATTGACAAGGCTTGGTGAAAGCAGAATGATTAAAGCAGAGAGATTAAATTCTGCCTCTGGAACCAGTCCAGCACAACAGCTATGGCAAATTCACATTTCTGTTTCTGTGGATGATATATGTAAGAACATGCACGTGTTTTATGGTCACTGCTAAGTAACTGTTATGTGGAATTCGGTCTCTAGGGATTGAGTTTCTATACAGACTCTGATGCAAATGTGCAGAGATACAGCCTACAGTCAGCAACTACAAAAAATAGAAAAGCATTCATAAATCAAGGCCAAATGCATAAGCCAGCTCAGTATTTCTCTCTTTATAGTAAGGAGAGAAGTGTATATTATTCTCTTGGGACCTAAAATCTTATTCACAGGATTGAAAAAGAATATTCATGTCAATTACATGGAGAATTTTTTATTGAGATGAAAACAAACGTAGCTTAAGAATGCCTTGTGTAATGCATAATTAGGGAATATTTAAAAAGGTCTTGACTTGTCTTATTTTTAAAAATTACATTTTTTCTACTAAGTAAAAAGTGAAGTTTCTATTCTAAAGCTTGAGATTGGCCAGTTATATCTCTCCATTCCTATTACGGCATAGCAGAGCAAACATTAAAAATTTGTTTTTTCAAATGAAGACAAATAACCGTATATTTAATAATGTTTAAGAATTCAAAAGTTTTATTTTGCATTCTTAATAATCACAAATTTTACCCCGTAGGTGGGTTCCACAAATATAAGCCATATGTTAACACCAAGAGGAAAAGTTTATGCTGAGCTAACCATCTCTCAACTGTATCCTGGAGAATTCATGCTTGTAACTGGGTCAGGGTCAGAACTCCATGATCTCAGGTTAGTGTATTTTTTAATACAGTAAGTACATAGTGTTATCCCATCACATTAGTGCAGAAACATTTTTACTAAGTTCCTAATTCTCAGTTATTACTCAACAAAATTTTCACCAAGTTCGCAAGAATTATACTTATTTATTGATTATAGTTTCTTAGAAACTTGGTTGACTTGAATTCTGGAGTATAAGCAGTTGGATATTGGATTATTGCTGATGTAAAAAGATGGAGAACTTGCTAACAGTTATGTAATATACTTTATTGGATGTAGTTCTTGTTTTGTTGTTGAACCTGTTTGTCTTTGGCATTGCATTATGTAACACAGCATGGCTGCTCGTTTCTAGTGTGTTCTCTTGCGCAAAAAAGAAAATTGGCTCTTAACAGGGATGACCCCTGAGCCACTGACCTGGCCCATACTGATAGGCAGTGCAGGCTTCTTGATGCTGTGGTAATGTCTTCTGCTTTAGGCTCTGTGGTCACAAAGAGGAAAGAAAGAGGGAACAGGGAGCAACTG
>WBMY01017036.1:311180-331210 GCA_013397315.1 Donacobius atricapilla
GAGGAAGAAAGCGAGCAGTTTCAGGATGACTTCACTAAATTACTTCTCATAGATGAGCATTGGGATTGACATTTCTAGTGCTCTTCTTACTGGAGGTTGCTGGCAGGTCAGTTAATCAAAATGAATCAAAACATTAAAGATAGAAATTCACTACCCTAACAGGCAAAGAATAGTGTACTGTTTCATATCAGCCCCACAGAAATCAGTAGGAGCATGCTACATTGAGAGACCACATGATCTGATGTGTTTAGTTCTACACATTTTCTGCAGTCCTGTTTAGTACTTGCTTAGGCTTGAGATCTTACAATACTGCTTAACAATGTAGTACTCCATAAGATTTTTAAATATACCCATTTTATTTATTTTCTGAGCTTCCTGAAAGATAATTTGCAGGTGTTGTTTTTGATTAAATCCTAACTGTATTTCCTGTCAATACTTTGAATGCTGTATTCAGGAAGCAACACACCTGCTTGTACCTTTCTGTTGTCACAGAAATTTATTTAGAGATTTCTTATGTTTATAGTGTTTATTCCTTATTCTTCTTGTATGTTGACATTTTATTAACACATTCTGGATCCAAACCCAAATCTGTTGTCAATGTAGGAGATCACTTTTCCTCTTATCTTAAAAATACTGTTCTACTCATTTAAATGCTGTTCTTTCCTGGCTGTATCAGATGCCTGTATTCCTATATCAGCGTCTCACCAGAAAACTCTGTTTATCGTCAAGATGGATTTGTCTATCTAATGTAGCACATAATTTTGTTGGTTTCAAGAGTGTGGGACTGCAAGCTGCTGAGGAAATGAACACTAACAAAAAATAACTCCTAGTAAAATCTTATTAAATTCTTTTTTTTTCATAAGAAGTGTAACATCAGTGTTATGTTTTATGCGCAGATGGATAGAAGAGAAAATAACAAGAGATGGATTCAAAGTTGAAATAGAAAACATGACAGATGAGATGGGAGTACTTAGTGTAGCAGGTCCATATGCACGACAGGTCCTACAGAAGTTGACAAATGAAGACCTAAGTGATGCTTCATTTAAGTTTCTCCAGTGTAGACGCCTGAAACTTTCCAATATTGCTGTTACTGCCATTAGGATATCTTACACAGGTAAGCAATAGAAAAAACATACACTTAAGGAAAGAGACAATGAATAAAATAATAAATGCCACTAAAATTATGTTGAAAACCAGGTTTCATCATGTATTCATAAGAAGCAGGTTTGCTACATCTTACACGTAAGTGTGGGAGGCATCACAGTACGTTGATTTTCAAATGGGATATGGTCAGGGTCTTTGCTGAGATTTACCAAGACCTTTTTCTCTAGAAATACCCTGTAGTGTAAATATTTATTTTGCAGAACAAAAGGCCAGTTCTGATAACCTTTTTGGTATTTGCTGCAAAACCAACGTCAAGAATTGTTTTTGGATTACCGTATATTAGTGTTTGTAATGTGCCTTGAAAATGTAAGTCTGTAGTGCTTAGTATTTTGCTTTCCAAGTTACTTTTTATTTTAATTTCTTTTTACATCCATTTTGAGTTTAATAGGCTGAATTGAGAGTATTCTGAAGCATCTGAAGTCCTTACAATTCATATTCTCTTTCTGTTCTCCTGAGTATGTTAAATACACTCGTTCTTATTTACACTCAGTCACAATTGCCATTCACTTGCCAAGTCATCATGTGTTTATAACGTCCCTAATTTATCCTTGTGACTTTGTTACATGACCTTTTCTTATCAGTTATTTCGATAGGTTTTTTTATCCACACTTTTCAGTTTACAGTTTAAATTTGAATAATAGTACTACTGTTAAAGATGTATGGCACAAATCCTCTGGTAATTCTTGCTGGGAATTAGACTTGCTATGTGATAAAATTGACCCTAGAGTGTGAATTAACAGTTACTGCAATGAACCTCACTTTTGACAGGAATATATTTAATAGGATCATTTAACTGAGCTAATGATAATATTAATCTTTCTTGTGTGACAGGTGAATTGGGTTGGGAGCTCTACCATAGAAAACAAGATTCTGTACCTCTTTACAGTGCAATCATGGAAGCTGGCCAAAAAGAGGGAATTGACCACTTTGGAACATATGCTCTAAATACTTTGAGGCTGGAAAAGGGTTTCCGAGCCTGGGGAGCAGAGGTCAGGAAGTACAACTTCTTTATTGTTCTTTATGGAGGTTTGGGGTTGTTTTTTTTCGTGGGGCAGGAGATGTTGTGTTGGTGGGGTTTTTTATTTTATTTTTTTATTTTGTTATGACTATGCAGGTTTTAGTCATAGACTTTGGCACAGGGGTAAATAGACTTTGGCACAGGGGTAAATAGAAGGATGTACAGAATGAATAAATAAACCACCCAATCCAAAAGTTATGATGGTCCGTCACGTATAGATGGTGAATTTATATCTTTTAACAGATGAATTGTGACACTGATCCCTTGGAAGCTGGACTGGAATATTTTGTAAAGCTAAACAAGGTATGTCTTACTGTTTTCAAAATGTTCTGTTACGTTGAAGATTATTCCTTAAGTGTTTGAAAGTGAAAAATGCCATTAGCTGGAAAATAAAATAGATTTAGTAAATCAATGACATAACTATAATTATAATTACTTTACAAATAGCAACTTGTTTAAAATAGTCTTCCCCATGTTCCTTGCTATCAAAACTATACATTAGATCCAGAAGGTGCAAATGCTAAATGTTGTCTTCGTAAAAAATAAGTCTTTAAGGTTTATTTTCAGAGAGAAATTTTAGTCATGTACTTTTGTAACCATATAGTAGATATATATACACATGCACACATACATATGTACACAAGTTGAATAAATCTGCTCATATTGTGATAATATTCTACCTGTTCATTCTTGTTAAAGCAGATATCTCTAGAATTTTTTTTCCTGGCTACCACTTTGGTACAACAATCACTGAAAAAAAGTATATTTTTAGAACTGATACGGACAACTGACAACAAAAAGCTAAGTAGAAGTTAAATTAATAAATTGGTTAAAAGAATAGTTAGTTGCTCATTGAATTTCAGAAGAGGCCCTCTGCTCATAACTTGTTTTTACCTGATTTGAAGGTTAGAGAATGGAGGTAGTTGGATTTACCCGTGCAGTAAAAAAGAAAAGATGTTAATTAGCAACCTCAATTTTTTGTATTAATATTTTAGCAATTAAAACTGTGGTTTAGTTTAACAGATAGAAAAAATTGCTTGTAATTCTCTTTCCTAGTCCAAATAAATCACAAACCAAATGTCTAAACTCTGTCAAATAGAGAACTTTTCCACAAAATCTGGTGAATCTGAAATCGTGTCCTGTGCAGATCTAAAGCCATCTGCTGCCATCAGTTACTCCATCAACTCAAACAGTAGTTGTCTGCACAATAGATCTGAAATTTCTAACATGAAAAATCTGGTTCTAGAGATTGCAAGTGAGGTGTCCTAAATGACAGGCTATTTCTGATTTAATCTGTTGCTTCAATTATTAATTTGTAAATTAAAGTATATAAGGGAGATCAAGAAGAAAAAATGTTTGCAAAACATCTAATCTTTACAATGATGCAATGTGGTATTTATGCTCCCTTTATACCTGAAATGGTAATATATCAGATAATAAATGGTCCTGGATATTTTTTCCCTGTTATGTGGAGGCACTGTAGAACTGATAAGAAGAATCCCAAACTTCAAGTTACAGCTCTAAATAAAAAAACCAAATCTTAAACTTTGCATGGGAAAGAGTTACAGAAGCATGTTAGACATAAGAGGATGCTTTTATATTTATGAGACAGTTTCACTGACCATAACAGAACAAGCCCAAGAAGGTGTTTCTCCTCTTACTGTAGAACCTGTCTATAGAAGGTTAAGTTCTTCAACCTAGGATTGAAGCAGGGTGCTCCCAAGGGTTTCAATGGCAGTTCCTACATGTAGGGGAGTTACAGCTCTCTCCATTAGGTAGTATAATTTTGCCTTAATCCAAGGAAGTGACACATGCAAGGGAAATACAGAATTTTATAGGATTAAGTTGCATTTACAAATCTAAGCCTTTCCACTTTGAGGAGAGCATAGCAGAATTGCGGGGAAGGCAATAAAAAAAGTTACTATTGGTTGTTTTCCTTTCCAATTCCTTTTGATACCTCTGGTTTTTTTCTCTCATTTATTTTTTCCTTTCCTTTAGTGTAAGTAGGAAAGCAGCCATAAGCAGGGAAATCTGTTTCTTGCCAGGATACCCAAGCGGATCATAGGAAGGCATTAATGTGCAAGAAGCACTTGATTCTTTAGTTGCTCTACACACTCTCCGCATGGTTGAAATGCAGGGTTGGAGCAGTTCTCTAGAGCAGGTACTCCCATTGTAGACAAATGGACATGAATGAATGTCCACAGAAATGCAGCGTGTCAGCCTGAAACATTTGCCAGTTTTGCTGTGAAAAAGAAAATAATCAATGCTTTTTTATTGACTTAAATGAGGGCAGTTGTGACTGTATGTTGACACTTCAGAGGTACCTGAGCTAATTCAGCTATTTGAAGCACTCTAAACACTGTAGCATGAAATGCAGGGTGAGATTATTTACTCTGCTTCTTGGCAGTTTGTGTCCCACTTCCATGCCTCTGGTTTTGTTGCACATTTGGCATAGCACAGACCTCGCCATTCTTAACAGGCTTCCTTGACTGAACACAAGCAGGACACTCTTTTGTTACCTGTTTCTATTGTTATGGAAACTTTCCCCTCAAAAAAGGGCAAACGAGATAAAAATTACAACAGAAGGTACTTAAATACTTCTATTTGACATTTGGGTCTTCAGCTCCTCACGAGGATTATTTCTTTAAGCATGCGCCCCCAGCTGGGGAAAGTGCTGATTTCTCTGTAAATTAGAACCAAAGGCACTGTTCGGTTAGTTACTAGAGTGCTTCTTACTGTGCAACAAGCAGCTAAAATAGCTCACAAAACAGTTGTGAAAAGACTTCAGCACAGGCGAATCTTGAGTGGTGTATCATGGAAAATGAAAACAGTTTCTAAACAGATTAAAATGAATGAAGAGCCAGATGCCAGTGAAGGTAATATGATCAAAAAGAATTTAATTTCTACAAGAAGACATTGAAATATCTGGGGAATATATATGAAGAGATTTAAAGTCCCCATAAAATCCTCATGGTCTCTGTGTTTAGAAAGTACATCATCTTCATGTACAGGCAGACTAGCAATTTTTTTGTGATGAATAACAGGAAAAACTCTTCAAAGCTGATCCTTTATTTTTCCTCACAGCATATTAAATTATAACATGGCAATAAGAAAACCTATTTCCACAGGGTTTCTGTTGCAGCTTTCATTTTGTCAGTAAGTCGGAGGCATTTTTCTAGGTAGTTTCCTCTAGAGTCCATTAGATAATCCGTTTCACTGTTAGTGCCAGTTGCTTTCCTGCAGAGAAGAGCCGGATGGGCTGCAATTTAACGAAAGTGGAGGATTAATTTATAATTTGAGTATGAAATGCTTTCACAGCTTCACAACAAAATTCTGTCCAGTTTAGGGATGGGGTTTTTTTAATACCTGTTGTCTTTCTTTTGACTGTTCAATTACATTCAGTAAGTTAGTTAGATAGTCTCATCTCATTAATAAGGACTCAGCTACTAGATATTCAGTAGAGTCCTAGTGTTAATCACTGTACCAGGGAACGCACATAATATCTTTAAGGAAGAAAATCTGCAATTCTTTTTGGTCCACATCCAAGAATACTGTTCTGTGCGTTTGCACTTGCTCAGGTTTTCAAGTGCTCAAAGATGCAGTATATCACCTCTGATTGCTTAAAATGGCCTTATTTTTCTCCTGACCATAATGGACCAGAAATCCCTGCGAAACTTGATGTTAGAGTGAAAAACCTTCATACCAGCTGACGGGATTTATTTCCTTCAGAAGGATTTTTCTGAGCTCGAAGCCCGCAGTTGGCTGTTGCTGGGTTTGTGCTTGTGTTGCTGTATCCAAGACTGCCATCTCCTGGTCGCGCCAGCCGCAGAAAGAGACTTGGGAGCAGCACCGCGGCTTCGGAAGGGGGTGCAGGAGATGGAGGAAACCATTTGGAGCTCTGCTCTAGTGTGCTCTTATAGGTCAGGATCTGAGTGCTTAATTCATATTTCATCTGTTTCCACTGGGAGAAACTACTGGTGTCGGGGCAGTGTTTCTTTGCCTCAGCCCTCTTTATTAGGTCTATTCTAGCAGCTTTTTTAAATTTTTTTTTTCTTTTTACTACCAACCTAAAACTTTGTCCTTTGATTCTTGCTTTTTTTCCTAGTCTGCTTATCACTAATTGCATTTCATCTCCATCCCTGCTCAGTGACCCCTTGAATGTCCTTGTCAAAGCCCATCTCTCAGGCTACAAGTGCTACCTCTTTTTCTCACTGCAACTTTTGGTGGTTTTTACTGTTACACCTCTTAGACACATGAGTATTTAATTGCTTTGGTATGCATTATGAATAGAAGTTTTGTCACACCCCTCAGCTTCATATAGTTCAGTGAATGACAAGATCCAGCCCTTGAGTATGGACCTAACCTTCAACATAGCAATACATAAGATGTTATCTCTCAGGAAACTAGGACGAGCAGTTCTAAGGATGTGCCTCCACCCTTTTATTCCTTCATTAGCAGGCTTAGATTTACAGTTTTATTCCCTCCTCTTTCTAGTCATTTGTTTCTGTCCTGGCCACTTGCCAAAACTGCCCCTCAGTTGTTTCAGTCCAGCTCGTGTTCCCATGGTCTTGGTATGGAACAGCTTGAGCTTCAAGAATTCCTGCATCTCCCCCAGTTGCCATCACCTGCCCTTGCTTCACTTCTCCAGCTTGCATCCCTTTTCTTCTGAGAGGAATGACTACAATAGTGGTCACTGACCCCCCTCCATAATCTGGAATAAGATTGTGCTCCATGACAGCTTTACTCTACACAAGAAAGGGAAGAGGAGGAAGAGGAAAGAGCAGAGGCTTTACTGAAGAAGGGCTAAGGAACCTGGGGACAGGAAAAAGGATGGAGTGGTGGGCAGGAAATTTGAGATGGGGCATGGTACTTCTTCCTCCTTGCCCGCATTTATTATGTCTATAACATATTGAGTGTACTTTTCCACCTAAGTCCTATCCCCATTCACATTGAAGCTCAGGAGTGAGTGGAATTGTATTCTATCATTAATTCACTTGGTGTCCAGAGGGTCAGAAAACAGAGGACTTATTCCATAAATTTATACAGGTTAGGAAACATGTTAGAAACAACCTGCAAAGATTTTGTTATCTGTATAAAATGCACATCCAGGTGACTCCCTGTGTGTTTGTTTGACCATGTTAAGGAATAAGCACCAATTAAGATAGGGATTTTGAGCCAAAATAATTCAGTAATTCATCAGTTGTTTCTATCATATAAATTTCCTGCCGCTGATTGCATACAAGAAGGGTTTAGGTAGATTGAATGAAATATGTATTGGTGCAGGTGCCATACATATGAACTGGCCACCTCCCTTACAAAACTATTGTGTGGTGTAAGTTGTAGCTTTGGTTCACTACAGAAAAACGAACTTGTCAAATATTTCTACTCTGAGAAGAAAAATTGTCTTCATTTATCAAGCTGGTGAGGCAGATACCATTTGGAGTGATAGCCTGAAATAATTAAAGAGCATCTAGCTACAAAAAATTTCAAAATACTGTATAGAGGCTGCCTCCAGAGTGTTGTAATGTTATGGTTATAGTAGACGACAGCAGCTGTTGGTACTGCCTTACTCAGTTGGGTGACTGTGTTCATAATTTGGCTCTATGCCCTCAGTCCTCAGTAGTATACTGAATAAATTACAGCAGTTCCTTTTTGAGAGAGTTGTATGTCTTTGCTGCAACTGTTGAACAGATATAGCACATTTCTTTTTAGACACTTTGACCTTATTCTGATCAACTGCAGTCTGAGAAACAAACAAAAACAAACAAACAAACAAACAACTGCCAAAAAAGCCCCCAAAACAAAAAACAAACCAAAAAAAGGTTTTGAAAGTCTTATAGATAGTTTTTTATTCTTTGCTTCCCTTAAACTACAAGAGGTTTTTATGGAGGATTAGAATTAGGATTGGGGTGCCATTGAAGGCTAGGTACATTTGAGATACAATAAGTTAAACTCTTCAAGGTATCTCACTGTGCATTAAAAAATCACGTTGGTTATTGTCTCATAAACTCTTTTTAAAAAATAGTGGGTTTATCTTGTGCTATCAAACACATGGCAACTAACACAGAGTTAAAGCCTGATAAGAAGAATAAGGCAAATACATATATATAGTATGTTAATATATGAACTAATCAGTGGTATCCCTTTAGCTATGTGCTATTCTTAAAATTTGGCCTATTTGTCTTTGTGGTATGATTTTTCATTTTAATTTTATCTAAACTTATCTAACACACAAAAAGAACAGCCCATCTTTTTATCTGTTGAACTGCACTCAGATTAAATGAAGCTGAAGAGTAGATATTGTCTTTATCTTCTATGTCTAAGAAGTGTATTTATTTCATGTAAAAACCATTACATCTGCCAAAGCTTAATGCTTTGGGAATTCATGCCAAAGTAATGGCAAATCTTCTGTATTTTAAGTGTAGCTTTTTAGGACTATCTTTACTTCAACTAGTATAAACATTTTACTTGTTCCTACATGTCAAGTAATTTTTTTTTTAACTCTGACAGTGAAGAGAAGCTTTAAATTTGCTATTTGTCCAAGCTTGGAATTGTGTAGTGGTTTTATTTATTTCTGTTCCTTTTCTTTTTTTTGTTGGTTTGAGGGGGTTTTAATATTGATTTATTGGATTATACCAGTTTAAATAGGATTTTTTTTGCATTATATTTTGTATAACAAGATAAAGTAAATAGTAGCAGTATGCAAACTGACTATTTTTTTCCTAGAAAGAGGAAGCAATTGTTACCAAAAATAGCCAGACTGAGGTTGAATGCATCAGCTTCCAAATTCTATTTTGATAGGGATGAAAAATACCACGCACATACACTTAAAAAGCAAAAATGAATAATGGTGGGAATACCTTAGTTTGAAATTGACAGGGGTACCCAAGAACTGTAAAAGAAGTAAACTGAACTAGCTGAATTTCTATACTTGCAATTTGAGAAGGTGCTTTAAATATTTAAAAGTGTATATAGACTTTCAGAGTTGTGCATTACATATACACGTGTATTTTCACATATACATTTTTATGCATGTTCATATAGTGTTCAAGTATGTATGCATGTATGCATCCATTTATGTATCTATACATGTAGATACACACATTTTTTCAGTGTATCATATGAGAGATGTGTATTTTTTAGAGTTTGAATTCTAGGTTACGTCCTGGTTATTTTTCCAAGCCATCATTCTAAAAAGACTGGAATATTCTTAACCTTCAATGAACAGAAAATAGCAAAGGAAAAACCCTCTACATGAAATCCCCCATATGCATCTTCAGTTACCATAATAGCTATGTAGTGCTTTATTCCAGGTGACCAAAATCTTGGCCCAGTTTAAATTAATTGGGAAAGAATTTAATTTTTGCATCTGCAAGCAACAGGCAAAAAAACATCCACACTTAGATTCTAAAGCCTACTAGCTGCTTGTTCTAGTGGTTTCCATACTTAGGCGTATAACATTGCATTTAAATACTTTTGTTTAGTTCCACAGTTACATTCCATGTGACTAAATACCTGACATTACATTAGTATGAATAGAAAGGAATTGATTCAATGATAGGTATCCCTGTAGAATGTTTACTTCTGGGTATTTCTCTTTGTTACATGAAGCATTTTAGTCTGTGGGTCATGCTATGGTATAGAGTTTTATTTGCATTTCTAGTGGTAGGTGTTCCTACAGTTGCACCTACCATGCAGCAGAAAAGTGAGAGGGAACTACCAATAACTAGTTATTCTCTGGTGTGAGATCTTTGCTTTATATTTTGCAGCAGCTTCTGGACATTATATTTAAAATTAATTATCACAGTCTTTTTTTCTGATCTGAGCTGTATTTCATGCTTTTTTCCCCAAAGGGTGCCAGCTCTGACCTTTATGTGCAGTATCTGCTTTATCCCCAGTTGAATCCCCTTAATTTTCTGACTAACTGCTCCTTAACTGGTTCATAAGCTGTTTTTCACAACTGCTAGCAGAGCCTAGCCTTTCATAGTGCAAAAACTCTTCATCACTTAAATAATTTCTTCTGAGCCTACTCATGGATTTATGTGGACCTCAAGAAATACAAGAACACATGAACTAACTATATTATATCTATTCCATGTACGTGTTGCTTGTAATTCTGATAGTGCAATAATCCTCTACTGAAATTAAAGAGCATTACCAGAAATAGTATTTTTGAAGGCTTCAGCAATATTTCATTCCTTCTCCCTTAAACACCCATCAAATTAATATGATTCCTGCTTTAAACCTAAGATCAACTGCCTTAAAATGGCTTTCACTGCTAGTGAAGCAAAGGCTGGGAAGCTAGAGGACTTTGTAACTGCTATTATGTTTCTGCCCATGGGGCAGGCTTGTGTGTATTTGGCAAATTAGTTTGAATACAATTATTTTGTTTTGTCTGATTTATGTCCTAGGAGAAAAAGTGGACATCATGAAGAATTTCTTCCCGGTTGTTAAGCATTGGAAAGGACTGTCCAGGGAGGTGGTGGAGTCACCATCCCTGGAGATGTTCAAGAAACAACTGGACATGACACTTCATGCTGTGCTGTAGTTTAAGGCAGTGATTGGTGAAAGATTGTATTCAGTGAGCTTAGAGGTCCCTTCCTACCTAAATGATCCTGTGATAGAATCAGGCTAGGGGAATCGGCTCAGTGTGATCCGATAACAGCAAATACTGTCCTATACCCTTGAGGGTTCTGAGACTTGCCAGTGATTACTCCCATACTTGTCAAAGGTTTGTGCAGTCTTTTTCTGGAAATATGAGAATCTGCTCGTACTTTTCTAAGCAGGCTGAAAAAGGGAACTCCAGAAAATAGCAGTATTCTTTACCAAACATGCTGCATTATCCCATAAGATGGTAGATAGGGGGGAAAAACGTATCTACCCCAAAACAAGAACATGGAGTAAATTGCCAGCTGTGCAGCCTGGCGGAGACATCAAAGTGGAATACTGACAGGTTACTGTCATAAATTAATGATGGCTTCAAAAGGATATGTGTTGACTGAGCAAGGCCCAGACTTTAGGATCTGGGTATTGGAATTCATTTCTTGTCATAGACACTGAAATGATGTTCATACAGGCTTCTGGCTTACAACTTTACCTGGCCAGGTAGTCTTATAACACAACTCAATATGTATGTGTTTCTACTACATTGGAATTATGGATAATAAAGGCTGAGATCTGTGAAAATCAATATACAGAATAAAGTTACCAAGGTATAATATACCACTATGAAAATACCAAGATACAAGATATACTATCTGCTGAAGATTTGATTTCATCTATATTTTGTGCAAAATACCTATGTGACAGGCAAATACATTAAGGTACATTTACATGTCTACATCTCTAAATGTATTGGAGAACCCAAATAAACATATCATCATTATCTTTTATTTTTGCAGGCAGCAGACTTTACAGGAAAACAAGCATTGAAGCAGATTAAAGAAAAGGGGCTCAAACGACGACTGGTATATCTCACCCTGGACACAGATAATGTGGATCCAGAGGGAAATGAGAGCGTGTGGCACAATGGCAAGGTAAGGGCTATAGTTCACATTGCAAAAAAAAATCATTCTTAATTCTCCATGAACAGAATCTTTGTGTTTCAAGTGTGAATGCATTATTTCTATTTTACTGGCACAGAGCAATTTGAACCTATGATAAACGCTCTAATTTTCGAGCAAGAAGGAAAGACTAACTAAATACCTACAGAGAAGGTGTAAAATGCTGTCAAGTCACTGAAACTAGGGTTGCAACCGACTAAAGTATTGCCATCCATTCTCTTCTTCTGCAAGAGCACTGCTGCCCTAAGAAAACACTTTTGCTACTTAAATGAAACAACAGCAAAATTTGGGACTCCACTTCAGTACAGATTATGTGTCGAAATACTCACTAGCAGTTAAATTGTTATAGATAATAAACATATGCATGTGTCTTGTATGCATGTATATGCATACATATTGCATGCATGTATATATTCCAGTGAAAACTTAATTCTTGAATAAGAATAGGGTATTTTTTCAAAAAGCAAAACCTTCCCAGGTTCAGGTGGTACTCTCTGTTGAGAATATTATGAACTGCTTGACACACTTGACACTTGCATGATGTCTGAAGTGTATAAAGCAAAATGTAAGATGTCTAGTTGTTTGGGTTGTTGGCTGCTATTTTTTGTTTGTTTGTTTGTTGGATGGGGTTTTTTTCAGAAAATCTCACTACATCTTGAAAATAAATACAATTGGTTTTGGTTTTTTTCAGGTTATTGGCAATACCACATCTGGATGTTTCAGTTATGGAGCTCAGCAGAGTCTAGCTTTTGCTTATGTTCCCATGGAACTCAGCAAAGTTGGACAGAAATTAGAGGTTGAACTTCTAGGTAAAAATTATCCAGCAACCATTATACAGGAGCCACTGGTGCTGACTGAACCAACAAGAGTGCGCCTTCAGAGAAAGGGAAAAAGTCCCAAAATGTAAACATGGATGAGGATACAGCAAATTGTGCAGTAGGAAATGGCACCATTATTATGCATAAAATTAAGAGAATGAAACTATTCAGATTTTCTAATTCCTAAACACAAGATCTTCACTGCCATACATGAGTGAGAAATTCAATGGCCTTACTTCCTACTTCCCTGTATGCACTGTTCACAATAGAGAGCTGAGCAGAGCTGATGAGCCGCTGTGTGTTCTTCTTCCCAGTGCACTTGTGGGCAGAAAGTGGCAGGGAATGAGCACATCATTAATTCAGGTTGCCCTCACATTGGCTGGCAGACCTGTGTTAATCGGTATGACAAATTGCTCTTGATTCTGTCCAATAGCAAATTCTTCCTCCTCCCTCACACTCAGTTCCTCCTTTGCCTGCCCTTGAGGTAAGGTAGCTTATCCTGCCTCCTTTACACACGAATATCAAACTCACCATAAAATCATGTTACTAGTTCTACACAGAATGCTTCATAAGGAATTGAAAGACATCCCATTAACCATTAAAATAATAAAGGCATTATTGAAGGTAAACTGAACTCCTGACATTTTTTCTCTGCATGTCAGCCTGGAAGGAATTCTCATAGAAGACCAAAATCTAGTTCTTCTCAATGAAAGAGTCATAGGAAGCCCATTCTTCACTATTTTACATAAATCATCTGGCATATTACATGTAATATTCTACAATAAAAAGTATGTTATTGTTCCATTTCTGAACAAAGCTTATATTACAGATTTCCTGTAATAAATCTGAACCACTGACTGGCACCAAAGATGGTCAGTTTTTTCTTACTGTTGTAGATTGAAGCAACAGTTAGAGCCCTATACTATTACACAGAAATATTAGCAGTGAAAAAAATATAATTAAATTCACAGCAAAGGAGCTTTATTGAGTGTTGAATACTCAATAACCCAGCTGCATATCCCAACAAGCAGCATTGGGATATGATGGGAACACACTAAATTAATAGAAACTCATCTAGAATTCAATCATATTCTCAACAAATCTTTTAAATTACAATGTTAAAATTTCCAACTTAGTAATGCTGTTCTTTAGGCTATAGAAAAATTTTTCAAAGTACGTATGAATCATGTCCAAAATGCACTTTCTTAAAGAGAGTTGGTGCCTCTAAATATTCAGCAAAGAAGCAAATGTATAAATAGGGTATACCAGGAGAAACACAATTTGAGTAATAAACACTGAATCTTGATAAAGTAAAATGACATTACATTGTGCTGTTTTGATTATCTTTTACAAAGCAGGTCAAAATTAAATATATGAGCTTTGCCACATTGGAATGTAGCATTATCTCAAGTGAAAAATCAATTCAGAAATTATTCTCTTCTATACTTTTATGAATGATTCTGTGCTATTTTTGCTGAACCATCAAAATATTACTTTTCTGAAGTTAACATTATTTGAAATGAGGCACTTAACCACTGTAACTCTGTGAGCATTTAAGAAAACTGAAGTACAACAAAATGCTATATGGTTTTACTTAGACTAGGGAGGAAAAGAGCAATGCTGAGGAACATTATTTTGAATTTCAGTATTTCCCAAGATTATACAAATTCACTAGACACCACATCCTGGAGTGTAATGTAACAGTTACTCTGAGACAGATTCACCTATACTTTCCTAATCAGCTTTACTATGCCAAAAGTGCTCCAACGATCCCTCCAAATCCCCACCTGACAGTTAGAATCAGGTTTGTAACTCATTTTTTGACTCAGAGGAAAGATTAATACATCAGCCAGATCAACCTGACTGCAGAAGGGACAGGCTTTCTGCAGCCTGAGCAGAGAGTAATTAATGGCAGATACAATTCCTACAGTCAAGTGGACTCAGAACCTGTACCCTTTGGCAGCTTGTACTTGCACTTGGAGCTGTAACCTCCCAACCCCTAATTTCTCCCTGTAGCTGATGCAGAGTTCTCTCATTTTACGATGTAGTGTTATACCAGCCCAGACACTGATTTCTTTGGGGGTTTCTCACTGGCAGCCCTTGTCACCGAAGTCTCACCAGGATCAAGCCTTGGCCAATCAGTGGAAGCTGTATGAGGAGTGGCTGAGGTCACAACTTCAGCGTGAGGGACAGACACTGATCTCTGTGGTGACTGGTGACAGAACCCAAGGGAATGTCCTGAAGCCTACTTGGGGTAGGTTTAGGTTGGATGTTATGGAAAGGTTTTTTACCCACAGGGTTTTTAGACACTGGACCAGGTTCCCCAGGGAAATGGCCATGTCACCAAGTTTGTCAGAGTTCAAGAACTGTTTGGACAATGCTTTCAGGCACACAATGTGATTCTTGGGGTAGTCCTGTGCAAGGCTAGAAGCTGGACTCCATGAGCCTTGCAGGTCCTTTCCAGTTCCACATATTCCATGGTTCTAGGTTTCATTTGTCTTCAAGATTTAGATAAGCACACATGGTGTCATGATGTTTCTGGGTCAAAGCAATATAGTTTCTTTCTTGCAGCCAATTTATGAGACTAAAACAACTTCCGGTTCATCACTGACCACATGTAAGGCAAATGGAGTATCTTGTTGCTCTATGTTACTTCTTAAGAATGTCTGTGCTTTCTCTTTAATAATGAATTCAGGAGCAGGGAGATCAGAAGTAGTTTTAAGGATGGCTGAGCATTAGAGGTACTGCAGCTGTGATAGCAATGTTTGAAAGTGCTTCCTAGTTGACTTGGCTTCTTTACTGTTCTGATACCCAAGTCAGCTTACTGAATATTCATCAGAACAGCTCAACATTGCATTCTGCGCAGCACGGGTAAATGAAACTGTATCAAGACAAAGCTTTACAAATCACACCTGCATATAGGTTTACATAGGTAAGTCAATCCTTTAAAGTTATTAAAAAAAAAAAGTACATAAACCTGAAGAAATTAGGTGGGGGAAGTGTTCAGCAGCTATTGTAGTTTCCTGTCACTTCTTTTCGTTACAGATTGAGATATAGTGTTGCCTAAACTTGTGCCAAGACACAGCAAGAGGAAGTGAATAAGAGGAAGAATGTTTAAGTATTGAGTTTTAAGAGGGCTTCTAACCAATCAAACAGAAATACCAGTGTAGAAAGACTGGTAGGGACTTCTTTGGAGTCTGTCTCAACCTCATCAGCTAACAGAGGAAATACATCTGCAATGAGGTGAAAAAATGACTGTTGGTCATCTAGGAAATTTTCTGAAATACTCAAATCAGGATATATAAAAAGCAGTTTTCTCAGACACTTTTGTTTGCCATTTTCCCATATTTTCCCATCTCCAGAGTTTTTGCACACCAGAGTGGGTGTGACTATTTTTGTTCCAGGTTCCCATGTGCTATGGCAAAAAGTATCCAGTTCATGCTTTGTATAGCATGATAAATCCACTCTGATACTGTAACCTTCTGTGTCACTCTAATGAATTCTTTAACGACTGATCCCAAAACAACATCCAAATTATTCAACCCTAAATTCAGAAAAGATAAACTGAAACATCTGAGACTGAACATAGACATTTCCTGGATTTATTAGATTCGAGTGAATACTGTCTGAGAGAAATAGTTTTTTTTCTGGTTGAGATTCCAATTCCCTCAACTAGTAATAAAATAAATAAACCCCCAAAATTCTAGAAAATATGACAGGCAACAACATCCAAACTGACTGTGCAGTATCTGCAGTATCTATTTAAGGCAGTTAAATGTAATGTTTTAACTTCAGGCAACCAGGTTATAGTTATGGTTGTTATAAGACAACCAGTACATAACTTTTGACACTCTCTACAAGAAAATATGAATTCAGCTACATTTGAACAACATGATAACATTGAAAATATGAAAGGTGAATAGAAATTACGGATTTTGTTTCAAAATTTTCTGTTTCACCAGCATTGCATGGATTTTCAAAGTACTTCTTTTGAGAGAACAAAAGGGAATGTGCTGACATTTGAATGAAACTTAACCTGTAATAAGGACATGGAAGGAATTAGAAAAATGAACAGTTCAGTGAGACATTTGAGACTGGTCATGGGATCTGATCTCGAAACAAGAAAAATCAGACCTTTGCGGCTTTTGAACAGTATGAATCACATTTCAAGAAAGAAAATACTACTCATAGTCACACACCAGTTTGTCAGTAATCCTGGAATTTACTTCGTAGAAAACTGACTTTAGGACAGTACTGTTGCTTCTTGTTCCAGTACTGACTGTAGATTGTAGTACATTCTCATTGTAGGAAAAAAGCTGATATCACTGATCATAGGCGTTGTTTTCAAACCAGCAGGGAAACCTGCGGGATTTAAAAAAACCCAACCTGGTAGCTTCATAGGCTTATCCACTAGACTTCATTAATACAAGCAGGAGCTTTGTTTCTACAGAGACTTGCCAGGAAATCTAGTATACTCAATATTTGGCTTTCTAATCAGGAAAAACAGATTTTAATGTGGACTGTTCTTTTGCCTGTTATCAAATGGCTATATAAACTTGGGAATACACATATTTACCATTCCAGCTAAATGGGAAATATATGGTTATTTGATCTTCCACTGGACACTGAAATTTATGTGTATTGCATGGAGGAACAAAATTGACCAAAGCTGACAGCTATTTCTGTCCTTTCTTAGATTTTACATCAGGATTATAACTAAGGTAGTGGTCTTTCGCAGTATTGCTTTAGATGATTACATGGTTTGAAGAAACAGGTCCATTGGCATTGCTGCTATTTCTGTGTTAGTTCACTTCCTTCCTACATGGCAACAGTCACAAGCACCATATTACAGCCAGACCTCGATCTAGGCTTCTCATCCGAAGGGACAAAATGGGGAGAAAAAAAAGCACTAGGCTGCTTATGATTTTGCAAGGTGTTGGGGGTTGGAGAGGGAGGGAAGACGCACGGATCTCTCTTGTATGTGTGTGTGTGCCTGTGCTAGCAGCTGATGCTGACAGGAGTGCTTCTCCAACAGGGACAATCACCGCCTCTCTGGGCTCAGCTGCAGCTTCACTGATGGTTGCCACTTGTTTCTCACAGGCTGTCCTGCGCACTGGGCAGCAGCAAGGCCATGTGTGTGTTGCAGCTGCCTCACTGCGCTTACACACGCTACAAGCTCCGTAGGCAGTATGAAAGACGGATGAGCTGCTATGAAGGAAGAAGTAACAGCCCAGATAATTTTACAAGAATGCACTCCGTCCTGTTCTCGAATTGATGTTGTACTGACTTCCTTAAAACCACAGATGACTTGAGACACTAGCTTGCACACCGCTCCCCGCGGACAGGGTCCGAGGTTTGAGCCGGGTGTTTAACGCAGGAGCTGACGCAAGACAAAACTGGAAACGCAGCATCAGCGGGTTGCGTACCTTGCCGACACTGACAACACCTTTACAATTTCCTTTCTTATGGTAATACAAGCCCCGTGGGCGCAGAGCCGCGGCTGTCCCGGGCAGCACGGCCCCGCCCGGCCCCGCCCCGGGGCGCGCCGCTGGCTCNGACCTGCGGCCCAGTTCCTGGTGGCGGGGATGGCGCGGCGGCCGGGCGGGCTGTGCCGCTGCCTCAGCCGGCTGCTGTGCCTGTGCCTGCCCCTGTGCCTGTCCCTGTGCCTGCCCCTGTGCCAGGCGCGCCCGCTCGCCCCGCACCTCGTGCTGGTGCTGGCCGATGACCTGGGCTGGGGCGACGTGGGCTGGCACGGCTCCGCCATCCGCACGCCGCGGCTGGACGCGCTGGGGGCGGGCGGCGTGCGGCTGGAGCGCTACTACACCCAGCCGCTGTGCACACCGTCCCGCAGCCAGCTCCTCTCGGGCCGCTACCAGGTAGGGCGGGCGCTCCCACCGCTGCCGCGCTGCCCCCCGGCTGGCCTCGGGCAGCCCCCGGGGGATGGCGGGGTCTCCGTGCCCCCGGGGGATGGCGGGGTCTCTGTGCCGCTGCGCCGCGGGACCGGCGGCTCTGCTGCTCAAACTTCACTCTGCCCTGCGAGCTCGGGAGTAAACTAGACACGGGATCGGTGCGAATAGTTCTGTTCCAGAAAAGCTGAGGTGCTCTCCGCGCTGCGGTTGGATTAACAGGCGCGGCAGCCTGTCGTGGAAGATGTCCCTGCCCTAGTCAAATGACTCTCTGGATATTTTTCCACTGGACAGGCACACGGTCGAGGGACAGACAGAGGCAGATCCACTTCTTCAGTGTTTGCAACACGTTTTTCTACTGCAGCGCCTGAAGGCGTCATAAGCTGTACATTCACCTCCAGCTGGTGCAGGAGGGGTAGTGTTCTGCACTCCATCAAGGAGTGCACACACAGTGGTCATTAGTCTGGGTGTCCAGATTGTAGTCATCGTCCCCTTTTTGTTGGTTTTTTTTGGGGGGGGTTTTTTTGTTTGTTTGTTTGTTTGTTTTTTTGTTTTTTCCCTCCCATTTGTACAGGTGTAAGATTTAGGTGTAAGATTTAGGCTTTACAATACTGGTATCATTCTATCCTTTCCCATCCTTTTTGCAATTTTGGCAGAAACATGGGGAATGGGCACCAGGGAAAAAAAGTATGGACACACAGCATGGACAGAAGGAAGAAACTCAGAAAGGGTTAAGTGTGTTTCAGAGGCTTCCCCTCTATCTCAGGAAGTCCCACGCACCCAGGTTAACCATAGTGATTGCCAAATAAGCTGCTCTGAATGAAGGAAAATAAATGTCATCCTGTATTAGTGGATGCTATCTCTTGTTGCAGGAAGGTTGTTCTAGGTGACGCTCTTTCCAAATAACATTTGTCCTGATCCTGGAAATTCCAAGAATGAATAATGATGAATAGGAAAAAGCAATTTACATTATCTTTAGCAACCCTTTAAGTTGTTCTATTAAATAAACTAAAATGTGTTTTCATAGTGACTGTTTTTAAAATACAGTTCATACACTGAACATGCTTTCCAAGAAAAGGGCCACTGCTGCATCACATCTTTAAAGTGGACATTGAAAATACCTGTAATTCAGTCTGTATTTAAATTCATTCCATACATCTGGCTTGATAATTTAATAATCTTTGTGTTGACCTTGTTGCAACTGAATAAAATAATATTAGAAAATGGAAGTAATACATTTTTTTAATAGAGGAGACATTCTGAGAAGCAGTAATTATGTCGCAAATAATTGTATTATGTGGCAAATATGTGCTTTTTTTTATTGTTTTACTCATGGATATGATTAACAGTTGCTTAGAAACTTGAGAAAGTAACCTAAATCTGGTCCTCTCTGGAACTGAAATTTTGGTAGTCACCTTGCCATCTGTATGAAAGAAAAGCAATGGTATTGATCTGAAATAACCATAGTTGTTTGGGTTTTCTTTAATTGCCTCCTTCTTCTCATTTTTCAGATACAGTGCAAGAAATTACAATGCTTTGCTAGTTTGTGTCCTTCTATATA
>WBMY01017036.1:339031-353205 GCA_013397315.1 Donacobius atricapilla
TTTTTGTTATGGTTCAATAGGGATTTCCTTGAAAACACGCCAGCTGACAAATGGAAATACTGCACATTTTGAAAGAGTCTTGTGAAATGTGCAGAAGAACTTCAGTATCTTTTTAAAGTGGCCTGATAGAGATACCAGGATAAAAATGTAACTTCATTATGTTTGGTCATTAGCACAGTCTGACTCCATCAGTATGTCCTGTAAATTAACCCTCTGGTGTCTTTTTGAACAGATAGGTGGGCTATTTCTACAAGTAAATGATAAAAAGCTGAGCAGGTTCAATGGTATGTGGTGTTAATATTTGTGTATCAAGTAGTAGCTTGAAAAATCTTGACTGATTTGATATGAAATAGAATTTGGTTTTATGGACCATTTTTTACACTGCAGATACAACTAAGTCTGTGCTAATGAGGTCATTGATGAAAATGAAATCATAGCTTGTTTAAGCAAAACAGATGAAAATGAATGCAGCATTGGTGGGTACCCGTGGCTTTTTGTCCACTTGAAATCAAAGAGAATGGGAGATAGGGCATACTTTTTCTTTTAGCTGTCATAGGAGACTGTAACTGTCAATATCCCTGAAGGAGACCTTGATTTAAAATGAAGGTCATAAAAAGCATTAAAATTATTAATTTGGCTCAGAACTATTAACATGGGCTTAGAGTCCAAATTTTGTTTCGAATACACAACTGTGATTTGAGGTAAGAAGTGGGGATTTGGTGTGACTGTGATGTGATTATAGTTCCTACAAGGTATTACAAGAAATTTTGGTGTAAACTTGCCAACATTAAAGAAAAGGACTATGACCCCTAATTTCTGTATTAAAGCTACCATCCTTTGCTTTATTTAACTTTCAGCTTTTTGTTGTGCTAAAACACTGTGGAGCAAGACTCCTTTCTTCCCGTATTTCTTGCCGTTTTTAAATGCAGATTAGAACTGTAATGCCCGGTAGTTGCCATAAGAGGGCTTTGAAAAGGAAAACACATGGAACTTTTCAAACCTTGGTTTACACTGCTAAGAGGAAACCACATAAATCCTTTCCATAATGGAGCATGTGACAGTAATGACTGTTTTCACTCCAAAAGATGGTCTTTTTATCATTGTAGAATTATGATTAATAAGAGCTCAGATTGTTTTGGACATACTTACTGATGTTTATACAGTCTCAATCATACCCCTACGTTTTCCCCTCACAAAATTTCGTATATACCTTTTTTTTTTTTTTTTTCATCCGGCATATTGTGGCTTTTGGCTAATGAAATACAGGGGTTTGCTTTTTCCTATTTCCAGTGCCTTCTTTGAGACTACAAATTTGACTTTCACTGATTCCTAAGAGTATTTTTTTTATCTTCTCGATATCTTTGTTCAAAAATGAACTCCAACTCCTTCACTTTTGCTTATAAGGAACTTCACAGAGCCTTCTAATTGCAGATTGGCCAAGCCAACTGACTAGAGCAGTTATTCTCTGTCTGTGACGTCTGAGTGCTAATTTTGAAGGTTGCGCACTCGGATTTTTTTATTACAAACCTGAAGACTGGTATTCACTGGTGTTTCAGAGGTTTCTGAGAGGTTTGGTGTGTTGCCAGTGAGGAAGATGCCTGGGCATCTATTGCCTGAGCATCTGCTGCCTCCTAGGTGGAAATAAACACAGGTGCCTTAGCTGGAAGCATCTTCAGTTACACTAGTTATTTGAGTTCATCTATTCCAAAATTTTTTTTTCTGTTTCTTGTTTATTTAGTCTTATTTTTATACAGGTAGAGGTTCTGACAGGTCACTGTACTTGCATCTGGTAGAATTGTTACATGTCAGTGACAGTGAAAGGTGTGTGTGGTTGATGTTTTGTACTCCAGTGCTGGCTTCTATTTTTGTTTTCAGGCTTTTTCCATGGTAAAGTATGAATGGTAATTTAGAAGTTAAAAAATACATTCTCTGTCATATGAATGCAGATAATAATAATGAGACGACATTTTTAAGAATATGTTAGCAAAGGTGGAAATGTTATGGTAGGAGTGGATTTAAAATCAGTACTGAAAGATGTTGATAGACAATATATTGACTCCCTCTTCCCCTCCCCTTTTAAAGTCCTATGAAAACCCAGAATATTTTGTAGGAAATATTTATCTTCTGTTCCATCTAGCAGTAATCCCTCCCCACCCACTCAGCTTTTTCCATGCAAAACTAACACTCCAAAGCCAAGTTCGTGAACAGGGAGTAACCTCATGCCAGGGATATCAGCTTCTTTTTTGTCTTCATGGTTAAAAACTCCATCATAAGTTGAATCTTGAATTTTTCTTCCTGTTTTTAGTGAATGCCGGTGCCTGAAGGGGAGTTCATTTGTAAATGAAACTTGGAAGTGAACTTTGCAATTTTGCAAATGGGCCAGTTTTCTGTAAAGCTTTAACTTAAACGTGTTAATAGCTACACTAGTAATTTTTGTCTCGGAATGACATGAATGCTGAAAACAGCTCATTTTGTGTATTAACAATAATGTTTAATAATTTCCCAGAGCTCCCAAAAGGTTGCCTTAAAATATGATTACTACTAAACTATACCAGTTTTGTTCTCCATAATAATGTTTGAGAAGCCATTTTTCTTTGTTATCAGAGTTTTCTACACCCAAAAAGCGGTCAAGTTCACTTCTCCTGTCAGTGGGACAAATCCAGTTTTCCTGACAGTGTCTTGTCTAACTTGCCCACTGCAGACATATGAAGAGTTTGTCAGGTTATTCCTGTTGGGTTTGGGTTAAAATTTCCTTCTGTGTTTCTGTTGTGTCTAGTGATGGTGCAGACCTTGACACAGCAGGGTCTGTAACTACTGAGACCTCTGTAATTGCTGAGACTGCTCACAATGAAAGCACTCAACTGAAACTGTCTCAGCTAGGTTTGCTGCTGTCATGAAAGCTGTACTAAGAAACAAAAAAAAAAAATTCAATGGAATGGAGAAGGGCATTGTTCACGCAGCTTTTGTAGGGCTAAGTTTGTAACTAGTGGAAGCTTGTGTACATCAGTTTCTTTTCCCATGAGATCAATTTTTTTTCCCTAACTTTGGAAAAGTGAGGAGACTATAGAGACAGTTTTGGTGAGTTGCAGAAAACCATGGAGGTTGATTTATATCGGTTACTCTCTAAATGCTCAGTAAAGTTGTTCAGCAAATGCTGCTCTGATGCAGGAAAGGTATTATATTCCCTTGACGGAAAATAAAACCTCTGTGGTTGTATTTCAAGAGTTGCATTAGCAGACTTTTATGTTAGAAGGTGTAGTTTTCTATTCTCCCTCTAATTAAAAGGCTTTCAATAATGCTTCTGTCACATATACACAAATCTGTATCAAGCACTGGAAATACAGTACTGAGTCAGCACTCTGAAGAAAATATTGCATTTCTGCCGTTGAACACTGAATCTTCAAGGTTGTTCTTCCCACTATGAGTAAACAACATCAGACTGGAGTACACAGCAGATGTTTTTTCATCAGCTGGTCTTATCTCAAATGATTTTGGTTTATTTTGTTGGAAATATGTGTTTCATATGACTCATCATAGGGAGTGTGATTGCTCTTCTGTCATACTTGCAGCACAACTGAAAAGTGCGGCTACACATGGATCTTTCAGATGCAATGTGGGGAAGCAGGGAAGAACATGAGTTCAAATTAAGGGCAAAATTATTCTCCAGTTCATGCTGGAAATCTCCTATCCACAGTGTAGATCTCTGTTGTGTATGCTGTACACTTTTCCTTTTAATGAAACCTCAGTGGGAGTTCTGCACTTGGAACATGTACGGAATAAGCATTATTTATGCTGTGAAGATCAGAGGGGAGAAATTTTCCCCAAATGTGATCCTTTAGCAGTGTTATTGGCAGTGCTCTCTGTTTAACTGTGATCACAACCATGAGCTTAAATCACACATACAAAGGGCTCTGAAGTCCTGTTCTGTGACCTAGACTTTCAGCAAGAATGTTGGAGGTCAGAAATGAGAGGTATGTACAGAGCTGTGCATTGATGCTGTCTAATGTTTGCTTATATTGTGTCTGGCAGTAGTAAGTGCTATTTAATTCCCTTTCACTTATGCAAAATTCACACAAAAAGCTAAAAAAAGCCCAACCAAGCACTAGCTGCCTGCTTGTTTTGTTGATATTGGCAACTGTCTGTAGTTTTCATTCAAAATTGTGTACGATGATTAGGCATGACCTACTAGCAGACGAGTAGACTTGCTTCCTGCTTATATACATCACTTCATTTTTAAATTACATAATACACCTTAAATAATATCATGGTAATATCATGTCTGCTAAGTACCTGTAACGGTTTTAAATTGTTAAATTGCTCTTGCTTGTAGTTCCCATTCTCTGGTCTTTATTAATGTGAACTATTTACTGCCTCTGTAATTTCAATAGTGTTTAAAACAAAATTGTACTAAGTCCAGTTTTGCATTATGGAATAGAGATGTCAACACTTAAGGTAAACGAAACTGTGGGGGTTTGGCTCTTCTGTAGTCTCCCCATCAGAAACAGGCAACAGGAGGGAAGGCATAGGAATAGGGGTTTTTTCTTACTTTCTTTTTCACTTGTCTGAGGTTGTTTGCATGTTAGATCTTTTGTTTATTTTTAGTTGCAAACTTCAGAAATCTGATTTATAGAAATATTGAAGGTAACATGATTCATTTCATTGACATGCTCTGTTTTCACCAATACCAAAACACTACCATTGTTAAAATGGCTTTTTAAACTGTAAGTTACATATGAAATAATTTTGTAGTTAACTTTTAATATACTTTCCAGTTCTGCTTCAGTTGTATGGACCCTCACACTGACCTCCATGTGGTTCTGATTAAGTTTAAGAGTGTGATTGCTCCTAAAACGCCAGCTCTTCAAAGGATCATGAGATACATAACATATAGGAAATGTTTACAGAACTAAACTGTAGCTGAATTGAATATATCATCCTATTTCTGCCCTCCTTTTCTATATTTTTTTATACTTACTATTGCTTAGTTGTAAATAAGGGAACCTACATGGTTGCTACTATTCAAGGCTGAGTTGAATTTGATTTTTAAAGTGCAGTGTTCCAATATCAGACAGAAAAATAAAAATCTCAGTATTGGAAAACAAAGCCAGAATTACATGGAGGAGAGAGAGAAGCAACATCTTCTGTTGTCCAGTTTAGTGGCTCATAATCTTTCAGAACAGTGAGACAAAATGGTTGAAAAACCTGTTCTCAATCCATCATCCACTGTAACTTGTCCTCTGTTGAGGGAATTCTGCTGCCTGGCTGACAGTGGTAGAGGGGTGGGATTGCTGTAGATGCCGTAAGAATGAGGGTTGGAAGTGTGTTTTTGTTGTTGCTGTTTACAACTTGTACAATCTCTTAATGCTTTAGCACAGCAAGAGAAGGGGGGAAAGTCCCAAATTCGTGAGAGTTTGAGTTTCTTTTTAAACTTTGATCATTCTGACTTCAGAGGTTGCACAGTGGAAATACATCAGAAGTGTGAGGAGAGAAAAGGAGGAAATTAGTTTTTTGGAATTAAGGAATTTGATCTTGCTTATTTTACTAGGACCTATTGAGTATGAGTTTCTGTCCATTTCCCTGATTGCCCATCTTAGGTATCCAAATCATGAAATGTCTTTCATTTTCCTGTGGGAAAGAATGAGAGTATCTTCTAACCAGACTAGGAGTGTACCCCTGCAGGGAACAGAGGCATCTTCAACTAGATCAGGTTGCTCAGAACCTTGTCTCCAGTCTGGCCTTGAATGTTTCCATGGATGGGACGTCCACCACCTCTCTGGGCAAGCTGTCCCAGTGTTTCACCAACCTCATAATAAAAAATGTCTTTCTTATATCCAGTCTAAACCTACCCTCTTTCAGTTTTAAAATCATCACCCCTTGTCCTGCCACAATAGACCATGGTTAAATATCTGCCCCCATCTTTCTTACAAACCTCCATAAAGTACTGCTGTAAGGGCTCCATGGAGCCTTCTCTTCTCCACAGTGAATAGTCCCAGCTCTTTAGGTCGTAGGATGGGTGCTCCATCCCTCTGATCATCTTGGGTCCTCTGGAGTCACTCCAGCAGGTTCATGTCCTGCCTGTGCTGGGACCCCAGGGCTGATGCAGCCCTGCAGTGGGGTCTCAGCAGAGCAGAGCAGAGGGGCAGAATCCCCTCCCTGGCCCTGCTGCCCACACTGCTCTGGATGCAGCCCAGGACACGTTTGGCTCTCTGGGCTGTGAGTGCCCATGGCTGGGGCATGTCCAGCCTCTCACCCAGCAGCAGCCCCAAGGACTTCCCTGCACGGCTGCTCTAATCTGTCCTCCCCAGCCTGTGCTGATAGCAGGGCTGCTCTGACCCAGGTGCAGCATCAGCACTTGGCCTTGTTAAAACGTATGAGATTCCGACACTCTCTATCTAGAGGTTGTCCAGGATCTAAAAGAGATCCTGTCCCTCAGGCATCTCAGCTGCACCACTCAGCTGGTGCAGAGTGGGTGTTGTCTGCAAATTGGCCAAGGGTGCACTTGGTCCTGCTGTCTGTGTCATTGGTGAAGATACNTCATCACCCCTTGTCCTGCCACAATAGACCATGGTTAAATATCTGCCCCCATCTTTCTTACAAACCTCCATAAAGTACTGCTGTAAGGGCTCCATGGAGCCTTCTCTTCTCCNGAATCAGTACTGGTCCCCATACATACCCTGAGGTACACCACTCATCACTGATCTGCATCCAGACATTGAGAGATTGACTGGTTCTCTGTGATTATCCAGCCAAATCATTATGCTGCAAGTGCCCCACCCATGAAGTCCATCCCTGCAATTTGGAGAGAAGGATGTTTTGAGGGACTATGTCAAAGGGTTTATGGAAGTCCGGATAAAGAATATCTGTAACTCTTCCCTTGTCCGCTGATGTAGTCACTTTGTTTTAGAAGGCCATTGGGCTGATCAGACAGGACTTGCCTTTCCTGCAGCCGTGCTGGCTGTCCCAAACCACCTGCCTGTCCTCCATGTGCCTTAGCACAGCCTTCAGGAGGTTCTGTTCCGTCATCTTCCCAGGCACAGAGGTGAGGCTGACAAGTTAGTAGTTCCCAGGGTCCTCCTTTCTGCCCTCCTTGAAGGTGGGTACCATGTTTCCTTTTTCTGTTCACCTGTGACTTGCCCTGACTCCCATGACTTTTTAAATGTTGTGGAGAGTTGATTTGGCAACACTATCAGTTTCAGGACTCTGGAATGCATTTTGTCAGGTCTTGTGGGTTTGTATAAATTCCTCAGGTGGCCATGAACCTGATCTTCTCTTAGAGTTGCTCCCTTTCTTGTGGCCCATCCACTCAAGAGGTGTGAGAAAAGAGACTGTCAGTGAAGACTGAGGCAGTAAAGTTGTTGAATACCTCAGCCTTCTCATTCTTTCTTACCAGTTTGTTAGTCATCTCTGTTGTGGGGGTACACATCCCCTGACCTTCCTATCCTGGCTGTAAAGCCCTTGTTACTCTTTGCATCCCTTAGCAAGGGATGCACAGCTCCTGCCATACCTTGAGACATACTTTGGACTGTATCCTTTTGCTCTTCCCAGAATACCTGTTCATAATGCCACGTTGTGGAATGCACTGCCTGTGCATTTTCTTCTTGCTCATTACTTTTACCAGCAGCTTAACTCTGCCATTGCCTTCCTTCTCTGATTTCTTATGCCTAGGATTCAAGAGCTTTTGCCCTCCGTGTCCTTAAGATCTGCCCGCTCTGTTCTGCTCCCTTGTCCTCAAGGGCACTTTCTCAGGGGGTCCTATTAACTAGATTCTTGAAGAGCTGGAAGTTTGCTTCCCTAAAATTCAGGATCCTGTCTTCACTCTGTACCTGGCCCATATCTCTCAGGAATGAGAGCTCTGCCAGTACATTATATTATAGAAGGCTGTTCAGAATTATCAACATGGAATTTCTTCATTTTTTACAATTTTTTATTTCAGTATTTTTTCAATAATTGCTTAATAGAACTAGAGCAAAGCTTGATATTCTATATGTGTACAGTTTTAGGTTTCCTGTGTAGCTGATAAATATTGTTTGAAACAACCCAGAACTCTCTGACACAAAGTCTTACTGCTTCTTTGTCAATCAGTGACAGCCCTGTAGAAACACAGAAAATCAAACATTGATTCACTTGGGAAAGAAACACGCAATGTTGTCTGGTCTGGGTTAAGAATTTGGAAGAAGTTACAGGTGCTGTAAGGTGGCCTCAGTCAAATAAGTAGTATCTGAAAAAGGGTTTTTGAATCCCTGCTGAGATATTCTGGATATGTTTTCCTTCCCTGCTTTTTGTTTTTTTCATATATGTCCATATAAACTATGGGTTGATTAGTACATCTGTTTCATATATTTATGAATATTCCAGAACTAAAGTATGCTGCTAGGATAAACTCTGCAGAAGAATCTAAGAACTTCCAAATAAAAGCTCTGCACAACTGTTCTTTCTTTCACTTTTCATTATTTCATGTTATTCTCATACATGGAATATAATGGATCAATATTTGTGGGCAATATCACATTAGTGTGGATTAAAAGATTAAGATTTTCCCTCTCTGCCTTAATTAATGGGAGAGTAAAACCAGCAGAATTTACTTAGATGGTCAGAATATAGATGTGCTGAATGCAAAGGAAGCCATACATTTCACAGATTTTTGGGTTAAAATACCAGAAGAAACACTGAAATCCATGAGCATGTTAGTTATTAGGCATTGGATGCTAAGATCTGGCCTCAGGCAAGTGTATCAGATCATGTAAATGTCCGATGTGAAAATGTCTTGGAGAGCTCTTACTGCAGTGTTCACTGCAGTTTTTTTCCTCTCTTGTCCTAACACTGAAACTAATAAGCTGATTTGCTCTCCTTTTGAAGGGTTCCTTGTTTGTTTTTTTCAGTTCCTTACAGCTTGGTCTTAATCATTCCTCTGCTTTCCCTGTGCCTCTATATACCCTTTTGAAATCTCTGTCTTTCTAGACACCTTCACATGCCTCCTATGACTGGAGTGTCTGTCTCTTACAAGACAGCGCCTGTCTTTACATTTCTCTTTAAGCAGGAAGAAACACCCTCGCTTTTATCTGAACTTTGAGCACTGCTGCTGTGTGGAATGCTGCCTGTGCTTGCTCTTACATTTGACCTCCAACTGTGTTTTCTCAAGTTAAAATACAGCCAGAGCTTTGTGTACATTGAAGTGAGCTGACCCTGAATTCTGTATTAAGATTCCAGAGTAGCTTGAATTGGTTGGGAAGAATCAGAAGTCTGCAGCAGTAATTTCACTTATATTTTAGTGAAAATGGCTTTAACCTACAACACATAAAACCAAATGTGGTGCAGGCTTTTCATTACTGACTTCTTGTATTGTAGATGATGTCCATGTTTAGGCTATGCAAAAAATTGTTACTGATCACTGCAGAGAACTGGATGTATTGAAGCATTGTACTGCTTCTGATAACTTGCAAGAGTATGCTTTATCAAATCAACAATGAAATAGCACATGCTGACATCTGGTATGCAGAACTTAATGAGAACTTCAGTAGTTGTATCTCTTTAAGTCTGTTTTTAGTCTGCTTTTTATTTGTACTGAAGCATTGTAACACATTTTACAATCAAATAAGCATTTGTAACAAGCAGATATAAAGAAAGAGATCTTTTGCATGCCTTTTTTTTTGTTAAGTCCAGATTTTTTCAACACTATTTTTCCTGTTACTCATGGGAGTTAAAAAACAAAAGGTGCATTCCATTACTTTTCTCTCTAATGTTGTACATAGTTGCAGTTCTGACTGCAGAGGATATAAATTGGTATCTGCCTACTTGAATGTGTCACACATTCTATGCTGCCATTAAGCTGTGTTCCAGTGATTTCAAAGGATTGAAAAAGCAAAGCCTTTGTTTAAAACAATTTGATAGTTAGATTTTACTAGCCACAAATTGTTTGCATTAACTGGGAGAGAGAAACTATTGCTGACCATCTGTTACAGTTCATTAGAAAGTCAAAGGTACCAGAAAGAGTACAATAGCAAAAAAAAAAAATCCCCAACAACAACAACAAAACCAACCAAAAATATATCTAAAACGAAAAATGCATGCCTCAGGTGGAAGAGGGGCTGTGTAGACAGTGATGCTAATGTGTGGGGCTAAGGTTAGGGACTTTTTCTGCCCACAGGTGCCTCCTTTCACAGGCAGTTGCCCCTGCGGTCTCTCAGCTGCTCAGTGCATGTTTCCTGTGATTCTCTCCAAGTGACCTTGGGTAGCTTGAACATTTTAAGTAGCTACAGTGGTTTTGATTTATTAATCTAGATAATTTTGACAAAACTGTGTGAAGAGTAAGCATACTTACAATCATACCAGCCTTTTTTAGGGATTGTTCACCTCTTGTGTGATCTGAGAGGTTTTAATTACCTCTATTCAATAAATTAGTTCAGTCAGTGCCTTTCAACAGCCTAAGCCAAATGAGGGGATAGGCTTTGGGAAAACATGGACCTGAAGACCTTGCCTAATTTAATGGATCACGTATTCCATAATCCTGAGAGAAATCTGAAGTAGGATTTAGTAAAACTCCCTGCTGAAGTGGGAGTGTAGGGAAAATGTGGCTTCTGGAATCACTAATACAAGAGCCAGGTTGTGGTTACTCATGAGGGCAGAAGTTCTTTGTGAAGAAGATAAGACTGCAGCTGTAAATGTGGGGATTAGGGGAGCTCACCACTTGAGATGCCACTATCACCTCCAGTCACCACTTTTTTGTGGTGACCTACCCGTATAACTTAATACTTTGTAATGCAGGGTTGGGCTAAGCAAGCTGAGGATCTTGTGAGAGGTTTGGTCAATGATATAAATGACATGATAAATTCTGACTATCAGTGGCATCAGGGATGTCAAGCGATAGTGGAGAAATGAATTTGGCAAGCATAGGTTGAATCACAAAGCAGATGTGCTTTATGGCTTTAGTATCACTGCATTAGATAAGAAATTTGCAGAGAAAAGTAGGCAAGATGTCTTCTGAAAATGGTTGGATTAACCTATTCTGAAGTATGGGTGTAGTGTGAATCATTTGACCATCCAGGGCTAAAACTCTGTTTGTAATGAAATACTGTCTTTGAGCAGAGGAATCTGATAGGACATTTTGGATTTTTCTGCTTCTTTCCTACTTTCAGGAAAGGAAAAGGAAAAACATTACCCTGTAAAGGATAGAGTTTCCAGGGTAAATGATCTAAGGAGTGCTCATTAGGCACAAACCCATTAAACTATAATACCCACAAAGAGCAAAATATGCAATTTGACTATTCCTTTGAAGTCTACAGTTGTTTCTGTAGTGCATATGAACAACTCCCCTTAAAAATCTCTGAGGGTTATAGTGTATTTTTGAGGACTGAATGTGGTCTGTACAGGTAGATGCTGCCAAGAGGAGAGATTTCACAACTTCAGGATTCAGGAAATATGATCAAAAGTGGCAGAAAGTTCAAGGATGATGATATTGGAGAAAGGTTGGGTCTTGCCAAGAGGAAATTGCTGGTGACCTTACTGAACTAGCATGGTGCAGGCAGATTACAGAGATTCAAACATGGGAGTAATTAAAGAGGGCATGTTTTGGCATGTAGCTGGGAAAAAAAAATCACAAAGTTGGAATAAAATAATCATTAACAAGTTAAAAATTTGGAATTTAAGTGTTCCTTCTTGTCACTCACTTGAATGCAGCATTGATGTGACAAAATGAAGGAGAGGAGAGTATTAGGCATATCTGTAAATGCTAGGTTTTTGCTGGTTTTTGGAGAACATAGGTTCAGTTTTCTCCAGCTTAATATCCTTTTTTTTAGATTCAGCAGTATATTATTCAGTCATTGTTACTTGTAACCAAGCAAAGATGTTAAAATAAGGAATAACAAGCAAAATGTATTCTGAAACACTCATTCAGCAGATAGGTTGCCTGCCATTTCCCTGCCTGGAAAACATAACCCATTGCTGAAGAATGGATTTATGAAAACTGGTTAAAAGCACTACGTAGATCATGAGAGGGAACAGATATTATTTATGTAAACTTCCATTACTCTCCATTACTTGTGTTTCTCTATCACCATCTTTACTTACAAAAGTTCTTCCTTATAAAAGGCCTTTCCTCCCCTGCATTCTTGGTTGCATTTAGCAAAAGCTGAGGTGGTTTGGAGAGTCCTAGACAATGCTGGACGTGCCTGTGTGAGGCTGGTGCGTTTTCACCTTTTCCAAGTAATTTACATGTTTCTTTTCATCATAATCTCTCAGAGAATGACACAGTCTACCTCAGGCAAAACAGTTACAACTGATCGCAGAACGATTAGCCTTTTTCATCCCCTCTGTAAGACTAGTGTTACAAAGAATGTTATTTGCTTCACTCTTCAGCATAAAGAGTTTCAGCTTTTGTGGTTTATGTGCACGGTGTGAGAATTAGCTTATGGACACATGCTTGTTCCTAAGGTGCATGCTGCACTTTTTAAAACTGTCCCCTGTGGAAAGTAATAACTAAAGACTTTTGTTTCATTTTTATATTTTTTGCCAGCAGGTATGTGTTTCTTTCTGGTAATGAACTCAGTCAATATATTCTGGGTATAGCTAGGGCCCCCAAGAGATTAAGAACTCAAACAAAAGTGATGTAAAAAACAGATGTAAATCTGTCCAATGGCCGGAATCAAGTCATCGTTTGCACAGTGTAAAACCAATGCATGTGTCTAAACTTAAGAAGAAAAAAAGACATCTGGCCTATAGAAGGAGAAATATAAAAGTGGTAGACACGCAGGAGGGGTTGAGTTACTACTGGTTGACCAAGCTGTAATACTCCTTACATGAACCAGTGGCCCTGCCACTCCTGCTTTTAGGAATGGACTTTTAAATCCCTTGCACTGAGGTTTCCTTTGTTCCTGGGCTGATAGGAGAGTTTCACCACAGGGCAGTTTTCCCTGTCTGCAGGCAGTGGTGTTGGAAGGTGCCCATCTGCACCACCTTCCTGTGTACAGGCTGTGTTGGACTGTGTGCAGCCCTGTTCTTCCTCCCCAGCCTTTCTCCCAAAACCTTTCCCAGCTGTATCCTGATGTGCTAAAGTTCTTAAATTAACTCCAGATTGCTCTGTTCATTGTGTGCCAGAGGAGTGACAGACGGCAATCAGAGCAGCTTCCTCTCAAGTAAACTCCAAAAAAGAAGGGGTACAGGATATTAGGATGGAAAATATGGGTTCTGGGAAGAACCCTGAGGCTTTAATGCCTGTATATTAGATTAGGTCTCTGCTGTTTGCATTTTAATTCTAAGTTTTGGCAGCTTCATATCCCTGGAAGTGGGTTTTTGGGTTTTCTTTTTCGTTTTTCTTTTTAAAAGAAAAGAAAAAGATGTTTGGTCATTTCTTCTCTCCCCCTCAAATCACACTGGAGAAAAGTGAAATAATGCTCCCCTAAGGTTATCAGGCTCCTTGTGGGCCATGTGCACCTCAGTGCCTCTGGTTCATGTGAAGTCAGTGACCTCTTTCCTTGTATATGGTTCCCATCAGCAGTAAATGTAAAACTAGTGTTCCACCAGCTCCTGTCTGCACAGTTGGGATAACATCCTCTTTTCTTACCTTACAACTTGCAGCCTAAAGTACAAATGTAGGTCTGAGGTCAGATCTTTCTGTACACCTGAAGGTGTGGTTTTCACTGCTTATAAAGAGTATCTGTTAGCACAGTAACAGCATCCCTACTTCCTGCTTTTTTTTTCTTCCAAAAGCTGCTATAAATATGCCTCCTAATTAGATCCATAATATTATTCTGATAATAGCACTATGCTTGTTCTAAGAGAGTCATGCTGCTTCCAGAAGCAGAGGAAATGTGTTCAAAATAAAATTCTGAATGCTTTTACCGAATAAAAACACCTAGATGCTGCTAGCTATTGGACAGTCTCTGCACTTAGAAATTTTTAATTTTTAAATATTTAATTTAATTTAATTTAATTCAGTGCTTCCTAGCATAGTTTTGGTCATATGTCAGCCCTATCCTGTCCTCCTTTTATTATTGTCTGTCTACCATATGGACGTATCTCTTCTGTTTGGTAGGGAGAGATGGAGATGCACTGGGAAACTAAACATCCTTCTGAGTTACAACTGTTACTTATTTTAAGTGCAATGAGGCAGCATATAGGAGGGATTCTGTTCCATTCAGCAAAGAGAAACCACCTTAGTTTCACTCGTATCTTTACAAAGC
>WBMY01017036.1:353210-363609 GCA_013397315.1 Donacobius atricapilla
TTTCACTCTTATCTTTACAAAGCCATTAATGTATTAATCAGAAGGAAGAAACTGGAACGGGAGTTATTATTGACCATATTTCCCCTTCAAATTTTGTATGCATGTATTTCATGCTAGGTTAAATATAGTTGATGGCTTTAGGATGTTATCAGCCTTTAGTTTCAGGAGTAGCAGAAGCTTAAAAGGTTTTTTTCCTTCTTATTTTGGAGATCCTTGAATTTGATAACATATTGAAATATCCTGCATTATAAAATAAATTGAAGCTGTTTTTTTCTTCTGGTCTGTACTCACTTTAAAAAGATTGTGTGGCTTTAGACAAGGCTTTCAAACAGAGCTTGGCAAGGTTAACATATCAGACAGATGTGTGCTAGATCAGCTTACTGCAGGGGCCCTTGAGGAGAAATCAAAGAGCATGGGAGTTTACTATTGCAGTTTCAGAGAAATTCATCAATTCAAAAAAGACGAGGAGCTAAAGTACAGGTGAAAGACGGAGAAAAGAGCTGGGACGTGCTGGTGTTGGATTGGAGAAGTACTCTAGGTACATAAGGATTATTTGGCAAATGTTTTGTAGCTGTTTTCAGGAAAAAGGAGACCTGGGTGTTGGTAGCCAGGAGCCAGAAATGTTATACTACAATACTTTAAAGACTTTAATGGTTGGTTAAAGTTATCATAAGTACATGATAAACAAATACTGAGTTGAGTCATGAAATCTAATTGTGTTTATATAATCCTGGATATTTAAAGTTTTCTTCTTTCTTTGCCCTTGCAGATTTATTATTTCGAATCTTTTATTTGGGCTGTGCTCTGAATAGGATAGAAAACTGTTTTCATAGTCAAAGATTTTCTTGGCACACAGTGTTTCATTGCACTTGATTTCTCTCACTTTTTTTTTTTTTTTTGACTGATTCCTAATCAGTCAAATCCTAAATGTTGGTTGGCAATTTCTTGCTCTGTGTGTATATGAGTTATATACATACAGATGTATTAAACTTTTGGATAGCTATTTTAAAAAGTGAACATAGGTATCCAAGAAGTATTTAAATTTGTAAACCTCATAAATGTAAAACATTTAACATGTTTAATTTTTTGTGTGAGGGTGTGAGTGATATCAAGCACTTTTGATCTTCTGTAACTTACTGCTAAAATTTATTTTTGCAGAATTTGTTATGCCCTGAGGTATACAGAGAAAAACAGTTCAGAAATACTTATCCTATTGGATTGCTGTGCTGAAAGAGAACTTTTTTCCTTAAGATTGTTAATTTTCTTGTTGGAATTGATTAATTACTATTGTATTTTCTGAAGTAACTCTCATAAAGATTTTCCATCTCACTTCTTGTTCTACAAATGCCAAAACCCATCAAACTTACCTTGAGAATTAAGATTATTAGGACATATACTTTAAATTACAGTTCTGATACTGTAATTAAGGTTGAATAGTATATATCACAAACTTAAACACACATATCATCTTAGCAGAATGGAAGGTGTAGAATAAATAGAATTTAAAAACAGTTTATGTAAATGATGAGTACGTTTGTGAAGTATTCCTACTGTCTGACTCAAGTCGTCAGCAAGAGTGATTTTTTTTTCCCCTTGTAAGGAGACGCATAGGTAGCTCTTTATTACCTGAACTAAGAAAATGCAAACTGAAGAGAAATGCTGGAGTGAAAACTGCTTAATAACAGCACCAAATACGGTCCTGGATGAATCTTTGGAGAAATTCCAGGAAGCCCTCTTGGAAGAGCTTGTCTAGAATAATTTGCCAGGCACGTCAACGGGACTGTGGGGTGTAGATCAGTTGTGGTTGAAAGAAGAATGCAGCAACCTGAGTGGTCACAAGGGAGACAAAAAAAGTATGCTCTGTTAGGAAGAAAAATAAAATTCACTTTTCTGTGGTGTAATTGAAACAAGGCCTGGTCTGTTTGAACAAAATAGGTAGCTCCACAAGAAGACACATTGTTTGTTTTGGGGGGGGGGGAAAGGCAAGAAAAATTTTCATGTACTATTTACCATTTTTAATCGACACACCTAAGCCCTATCTAAGACTTGACCTAAAGACCAGCAAGGAATATCTTTAAATGAAGACTAATTTCTGGCTTATTTGCAGAGAAAAGAGTGCCCCTATTCTAAACCATTTATGTGAGGCAGGATTGTGATCAGAAGCTGCTAAGATAGCATGTGCAAGCAGTAGAAGTCACAGGAGGAAGTTGCTTGGTCCACATGGTGGAGAAACTAGAGTGTTACCTACACTGTACTTAGGTGGTCTTTGGAAACTCTTAATATAGTGTTTTATCCACTATTCAAAAAATAAAACATAAAGGTCTCTTTATAGCTTTTTTAATAAGTTTTTCATTCCTCTGCATAGACAATAATGGATTTTTTTTTTATGAGAACAACTGGGGGAGATTAAGCTTGCTTTATCAGAGAGTTGGCCTTGCACAGTATTACAGTACTTGTTTCCATTTAATTTCTTTTCCTAAAAATAACTTTCAAGCCCATTGATCAGTCTAAACTGAATTTCTCAGAGAAGTGATCTCGGCTGCTTAAAGTTTTAACAGATCTATTCATGCTATTAATATTGCCCCTGAGTTCAGTAACTACTGTGGATTTTTCTTGGCAATGAATGCATGCAGGCAAGAGATATTTATGATCCTTTTGTCAGAGTTTGTTCTTAAATCAACACTTTTACGTTTTTTTTTTTGTTTTCTACTGTCTAGTGAGGTACAAATCCCAAATGAAGCTTTCCCCACTGTTGTGAGCATCTATTTCCAAAGGTTATCTTCACAGTGCAATGCAGATGTTGCTTCAGTTCCACGGTAATTTTGTAAGAAAGCGAGTCCATCCAAAGACTTGAATCCATGCTTCATTAATTATTGCTCACAGAATTGTTTTATTGCTGTTTTTTATTGCCCATCTCTTTTTTAAAGAAGTTTTAGCCATTGAACTGCTTAGTAGTTACGTGCATCCCACATCACTGTATATGCCGGCTGCGCTAGTCAAAATGCTCAGCAGCTGGCAACTCTTCAGAGAAGTATTTGGGAGAAACAGAAGGGCCTCTCTGTTTAGTTATGTTTATTGATTCCCTTAAAAACTCCTGCAAAACGTCTCTTACAGTTTAGAAATTACAGATTTAGCAAATTGAACTCTTTCTCATGTATATGACAATGAATATTAATTACCAAAGCAGATGTTTGTAAGAAGAACATTTGCCTTCATTTTAAAGTTTTATTGTATATTCAATACTCGCAAGCTTTACTTTGCATCTATTTTTCTTATGTTGAAAGGTTTTATTAAGTATATTTCTTAAAATAGCCCTTTGTCGTTACTTTTAATGAGAGAACTACAGTAGTTCGAAAGGCAATCACCTGCATTTTAAGCATTGGTTACATTCTCTGATTTTCTGTGTCAAAAATGCATCCTATTTTCGTCCATATTGTTCTGGGATGGAGGTACTTTGCAACATATTTTTGTTCCTCAACTTGTTCCATTGAGGCAGGTGTTGATTCAGCTTTGATGGGAATGACCTTTTAAAGTAGCCAGGATACTTCTGTTGCTCTCCTTTATTCTCTTGTTTTGTCACTTATTTGGAATATATGTGCTGTGCATTTCTTCATTGTTGGTGGTGGTGCCTGCTACAAATTCTGTTTCAGCCCATTCTTGTATGAGTGAGACTGGCTCTTCCCCATATTTTCCTTTGCCACAAATTTCACCTTGTAGAAGAAAATTCTATGAGAATGGAAATAAAGCATCTAGGTACCCCCCTTCTTAAAATAATACATAATAAGAGTGATTAATCCTGTGAGAAATAACTGGAGCTAAACATCTCTCAAAGTAAGCCAAGCCAATCAAGGAATAAAACTCTTTAAAAATGTGTGATGCTTCCATTCAAGAATGCAAACAAAGGCGCATAAATTGGCTAGACAATGCTTATGCCAAGTGGCACATTTCTAGATACAGCCTTATTCTCTCCCCTTTCAACCTTCCTTTAGGGACAAGAGCTTGTTAATTTTATGACTTTTTAATACCCCTAGTATGTTGTGGGTACTGCTGTACTCTAAATTATGTAATGTAAATGCAAAAATTACTCTTTCAGATAAGAAACAAACGCCCACTACATTTTCCACACTATTTCAGTGTTTTTAATAAAAATAATATTTAATATTTGTCTCCAGAAAAGAGGTAATGAAGTATCATGCCTGGGGGGAGCCTTGTGTTTTCAGCTGAAGTAGCAAGTCTGAAAATTTAACACTAAGTTATGATTCCAAAAGCTTTGCTCTGGCGACTGTCTTCTGGCATAAGATAGGATAAGCCATGGAGAGAAATAGTTGCAAAAAAGTATGATAAATAGTTAAGAAAATATTGTTTTGAAATGGATTTAGAATTGGATATGAAGCCAGTGTAGAACATGAAGGAAGAATGATTCCATTTGTGTCACACCTCAGTGCATTTTAAGTGTGTGTTTTAAGCTACTATGAGTTTCCACGTGGACTTTGGAATTTGTTCCATGTTTGAGATACTTGGGCAAAATAGCATAAGGAGTTAGTAAGGAATAACTTATTTGGGAGAAAATTAGAATGGTTGTGCTTCCACAGATGAGGGATCTGTCTAGGCAGGCCCCCCCTCACTATGGCAATCCTTGGTGGCATATGTCTAGGAAACTTTTGTGAAAACTTGCAAATTTCAGCAATTTGTGGTTGAAGAAACTCTTATGACTGAGGTGATGTGTTTTCATATAGGAACTATGTAATTTTTTCAACTTTTAACTTCTTCAGTGGCTTTCTGAACCCATGCAAGCTTTTGGCATCAATATATACATCCACAGCTCTTGATTTAGAAGAAATGTACCTGGACACATACATACACAGCTGGTGCCCGTCTTGTCTCTTGCTGTCCAGACATACTCCTGGAGGTAAAACCAGGACCAGAACAGCACTTACAGTCCTGAGTGGGCTTTCTGTCAGGTCTGTACTCTATGCAATCAGTGGCTTCTTGTTTATTCCCTCTCTCCCTTTATTATGTGGTGGTTAGCTTAATATTTGATTGAGACAGATCCCATTAGGGTTTTTCACTGTTATGTACCCAACTCTTCTTTAACAACCTGTAGGTATTTGAAGTCCTTGATAACATTTCTGACTGTGTGGAAGGTGTTGCTTACATACAAGCTTCTGGTGACACATCAGTTACATTCTTCCTACCTAGAAAGGAAACAAACCTTAATAATCAAAACAGAAACCATCCTTTTCCTGTCTTCAGCACTTTCTTGATAACTCAGTCAAGCAATTATGCAGGAAGGACCAGACATAAATTTCCAAGGAAAAAGTAATGTTCTAGCTATGTGAGAATAAGAATTCAAATGTGGGGGATGAGCCTTGTTTCATAGGTCAGATTTTTTTCATTTGCATATCAGATCAACTATCAAAATATATTTTTTTTTCCTTTCTTTTAAACTTGATGTTCTATGTCTGAATGCTGATACTAGACACAAGTTTTTTCAGGATGTATGTTAGGTGGACAACTTGTATCAGGCAAGTTAATGTGTAGTGAAACTGGCAGACTGTGAATGTTTTTTACAGAAAGCAAGGAAAATAATTATCATAAAGATTTGACTGTAACCTGAGAATTGCACACTTCTCTCTGTTCTTCAGAAATACCACCTACTTCTATAATTTCCTTGCTGCTTTGTTGCTGATAATCAGGAATTAAAAAAACTCTCCTGTGCTGCTATTAAACTGATATGGACAGTGAGCAGTCTGTGATACAAAGCAGGTATATAACATATTTAAGTTCTGATTCCTCTCTGTGTCCAAACTGTACTCTAATACAGTGTGGATAAAATGCCTTTTATTCTACGACCACCAAAGGTTAAAAGCTACTGAAAACTCTGTCCCATGAGTATCTCTGACAGGAATTCCTGTTTACATTTTGAGTAGAAGGAATTGTTGAAACTGATTGTTGTGATTTGACATAGCTTTCTTTTTATTTTTGTTCTAATAAGCAACTACTTTAAGTTCTTAGATCTCATTGTTGTGAGAGAAATAATGGTAGTGCTCTTAATTAATTTCTTTTCAATCAAAAATACAGAAACTTGGCCAATGCAACTGGAAGCTAGCTAGGCTACAGGGCATTTAACTCTTTTCAAATAATTCTATTTCTGCCAAGTGCTTTGTTTAGTTTAGGCTCCTGCCTTTCAAAGTCTTCACAGATAGCTGTGGTTTGTTCCTTTGTGGAACAAAAGTGGTCTTCTGTGTGCAGTAGAAAGATGTGGGGAGGGGTTACACTGACCCCTAATTAAACACAGAATCACGGAATAAGCTGAGTTTGAAAGGGACTTGGAAGGGACCCACGGGGATCATTGAGTCCAACTCCTAGCCCTGCACAGGGTCATCCCTCAGGATCACACCATGTGCCCAAGAGTATGTCCAAATGCTTCTTGAACTCTTGTCAACCAGAAAGATAATTTTGTTCTGGTTACAGTAAAGTTCTTCTGTGAAAAGTCTTCTATTGGATTTCTTGTTTTGATCTCAAATTAATGTTTTTTTAATCAGAAAATACAATACGAATCTGTCAAATAACACTGAATGTCAGTTCAGCAATTACTATTTGAAATCATTTTAACCTCATTAAAATAGAGGGAAGTTATGCTTAACAGAATTGCCAGCAATGACTCTTCTGAGAGCATTTCAATAGATTTGAACAACTGTGTAACAGTACTGAAAGTAAATTCAAAGGATCATTACTGTTAACTTCAAGGATATGGATTTTAGCCTAAGCATGGAAACTTGGTCAGAGTTAAAAAGAAGAGCATGCCAAGAGCCATCTCTAATTCATGTAGATATTTCTTTAGTTGTGGTGATTCAGCTTTTTCTGTAACTATCTTATATGTTATTCTCACCAAACAATAAATTCAATTTCTGAATCACTTCAGTTATGTTTACTAGTTTAACTTCATTTTATTAGGGCTGTCTCGCTCTGTCTGAAGAGAAGGAAACCCTGTTTTGTCTAACCTTATATATCAGTGTGGCCACCTAAAAATCTGGAAAAAAACTGTTTTTAAACTGTATTTTTAAACTGTGTGTGTATTTTCCTGAGACTGGAGTAACAGTTTCCATTTTAGGTGTATTATACTGCTTTGGAAGCTGTTGTATTCTGAGTACTAATGATGGCATTGATAGCAGCTCTTCTTGTGGTCTTTAAATTAGTTGAAACTAAATTTTTGAAGTCTTTGGTTCTGGAAGATTTGGATACCTAGTGGTGTTTTAATTATGGTCAGAAGTTGTTCTTAGCATAATCTTTCTAAGTTACTGTCTTCTGTTATGGTATAATTTCTGCTTAGTGATAACTTCTCATTGATGTAATTTGTATGTGTTAAAAGGTAACATATGTTTGTTACTTGCCCTGAATGTTTGACCTTCTATGGACACCTAGCAGCAGTATGCAAATACTGCATGACACACCTGTACTGTGAAAATACTTTTTCAAATGGATCAAGGGGTGTTGTGGGGAAGATTATTCTGTTTCTTTCTTATCAAGAATTCTTTCTGTTTATTTGTTTTTCAGATAACGGAGGACAAACTTTAGCAGGGGGCAATAACTGGCCACTGAGAGGGAGAAAATGGACCCTCTGGGAAGGAGGAGTGAGAGGTGTAGGCTTTGTTGCAAGTCCTTTGCTGAAACAAAAAGGTGTAGAAAATCATGAACTTATCCATATCTCGGACTGGCTGCCAACGCTGGTGCACCTTGCTGGAGGACATACCAATGGCACTAAGCCTTTGGATGGCTTTGATGTTTGGAACACTATCAGGTAACTTCCATGTCAAATCACCAAGTCATCATTCTGGTATGAGAAGAATTTAATCAGCCCAGAAAACAGAACTGGAACGGGGAGGGAAATATTACCTGTTCCTTTCCCGTAAAAAAGGGAAGGTATAAATGCAGTTACCTGTTCCTTTCCCGTAAAAAAGGGAAGGTATAAATGCAGTTAATTGTGCTGTCTATGAGAGACTTATCCAGGTTGCAAATTAATCCTGGTTACAGATGCAAAGCTTCCATACAGCTTTAACTTGCTATTTTGAATTTTTCCATATGAACACAATAGCTCACCAGCATGGTATGCTTCTTCAAGAACATCCTGTGATCCTGAAGTATGTTAAATGATTTTGCACAGCATGGAGTACAAGTTAGTAAATTTTATGGACCAAACTCTGCACTCCACAGAGTTCAGTCAGGTATCTCTGCAGTATGCATCTGGAATTGGACATGTGGGAAATCTGTGCAGACATTAAACCCGCTGAACATGGATTCCACTTTGATGATTTGTTAGCTTGGTATGGGACTTGTCAGGCTGTCTCACAGTGTAACCATTTGCACAGATCCATGTCACACTGTTCAGTGTCTCAAAAAGCCTTTGAGATAGAGTACAAAAATACACCTGACCTGGTTCCTGAAGGTCATGATTTTGTTGCTGATTCAAGCAAGCTGAAATACTCAAAAGCACAATGCAGACATGCTTAGATGCCTGGAAAAAAGAGGCAGCATAGCTCCAGCTGGATTATTTCAGTGTTCTTTTATTCCTCTAAAAAGGATTACAAAGTCCTTAAAGCCTAAGTTTCTGCAGAATTTGAAAGTTCTGTGACCAACCTTTAGTTTTCCAAAAATTGTGTTGGTTTAAATTCCTTTCTTCCTTTTGTATGCTGCATGTAATGTATTCATTGATAGGGCTAAATCCTGTTGTCTATCTTTGTACAAGTTATATTTATTTTAGTAGGTCTTTGAATATAGTTTTAATTCCCATAAGTATAATTTAGGATGGAAAGTTCAATACTGCTAAAACAGAATAAATGCATTAACAGTTCTATTTCCTGCATGCTATTCAGTTGAGGATTAGTGTTCTGTTTCTTTTGGTAGCCTTTGTTCTGTTCTTATAGCAGGTGGACTATACCATACTATGTGTGTTATCACCTTATGTCCCCCTCTTTTTTTTGTCTGTCTTAGTATCCTGGACTGTGAATTGTGAGAGTCAAAAGCAATTCCCAAACAAACATGAGCAGGAGTGCTGTCTGGGTTAGGGACTGAGATGAAAAATTGAGAGCTAGAGTAGGCAGATTTGAATCCTGCACCCATCCATGGATCCATCTATATGGATCTTGGATTGGAAAATGAGAAGCAAAACCAAACCCAACCCCCTACACCTCCCCGGAGCTAAACCCCCTATCTTGAGTTCAGAATTGCTTTGTCTATACCTGTAGCATTACCTGCTTGAAGCTGGTAAGCTTTGTTTCATTCTTAGTGCTGCCTATGTTTCTGAAGAGCTGAGGGGTGGTTCTCTCTAGTAGCTGGAGTTTACAGGAAGCTTATGGCCTTGTGCCCAGGTGTACTGTGTGGCTCTCTTCCAAGTGGAAGAAGATAACGATATGTATAATTGAGGCCAGGGATCATTAACTGCCAGGAAGGAATGGAGACTCCCATCCAGCCAGAAAAAGTAAAATGTTTTACTTGTTAGTGTTCCTGTGGGGGAACTTAGCATCAGCAAGATCGAGGGTACACCTAAACCATAGACTTTTCTTCCAGCTACCATTAGAATTCCTGCCTACTTCAGGTTCAGTTTCAGCTGTGTGTTTTTGCAATGGCTTGATCTTCTCAGGCCTGGTTACTTCAGCAGGAGAGTTGCTGTTAAGGATAGGTACAGCTGAGACAGCACACTGCTAACATTTGCATTTTTCTCTCTGTAAAGGGAATGAATGCAATGTTTACTGGCACTTCCAGGGAACGGGTGACTGCCAGTGTTTTCAGATGTGTCAAAGGGGGGGACTCTGTCTGGACAGGTAACAAGTCAGGTTTTCTAACTATTAGGCTGTTCATTGGTTGACTTTGCAGCCAAAATGTCAAATTTCACATGATTGTCCCATGAAATCAGGATAAATGAATGTATTAAATTTCATGATCATAATTCAAAAGGTCACTTGAATATTGGATAGCAAACAATGAAGGCACAGTGCCCTTTTGGTGATATCTGATGAAAAGTTCAAATGTGATATTTTTCTGGGACCAAATGGTTCATAGTGAGTGAAATTATAACTTGCTAATATTCTAACTCATTTGAAAAAAGAAAATTAATCACTGTGTTACATTTTTTTTCCAGTACAGTCTAAGAAATAGCTGCATAAGCTTCTTGTGATTTTTTTTTTTTGGAGGGAGGACACTTTAATTCTGAGCCTGCTGGTTGATATGTGTGTAATCAAAAGGAAAAAGGTCATAAATTTGGAAACTTGATTCAGATATTCATAAGAATATATTGGATGGTGCAGATATTCTCAGAAGTAAAAAAAATATTGAATCTATTTCAGTGATATCTGTCTGTTAATGATCAGTATTTAAAAGATGGGTTCTTAATATGACATTT